>PVJL010007259.1:0-80481 GCA_004026885.1 Lyroderma lyra
TTATCAACAAGACAAGGAATAACAAGTGCTGGAGAGGATGTGGAGAGAAAGGAACTCTGGTACACTGCTGGTGGGAGTGCAAACTGGTACAACCACTGTGGAAGGCAGTGTGGAGGTTCCTCAGAAAATTGGGAGTGGAGCTACTATTTGACCCAGCAATCCCACCTCTGGGGATCTACCCAAAAAACTTGAAAACCTTTGTCTGCAAAGACTTATGTACCCCAATGTTCATTGCAGCGCTGTTCATAGTGACCAAAACATAGAAACAACCAAAGTGCCCTGTGACAGATGACTGGATAAAGAATATACACAATATACACAATGGAATATTACTCAGCTATAAGAAAAGATGAAATATTGCCATTTGCAACAAAATGGATGGACCTGGAGATCATCATGCTTAGTGACTGGGAATTGAACCCAGGCCGCAGCGCTGATAGCGCCAGCGCCAAAGCCTTAAGCCACTACACCATCAGGGAACTCCCTCATTTTTATTTTTTTGTTGTCACAACTCTTTCCCATTTATTTTGATCTTTTGTTTCAGCTAAAATAGCCCTGTTCAATATTTTATGAAATGACAACCCCATACTAGAGAATTCTCTCAACTTCTGTATGTCTTTAAAGGTGTTTATTCCTCCTTCATATCTAAAGGATAACTCTGCTGGATAAATTATTTTTGGTAGTTTCTCTCTGATAATATTTTCAATATTTGATTTCACTTCCTCCTTGCTCATAGAGGTTTTGCTGAGAAGTCTGATGACAACCTGATGGGCTTTCCTTTCAAGGTTATAATTTTGTTTTGTTTTTCCTTTCTGTCTTATGATTTTTTTTTACTTTGATTTTTGACATCTTTAGTATAATGTGCCTAGGAGAAGATATGCTGAAGTCCAGGTAGCTAGGTGTCCTGTTTGCTTCTTAAATTTGGGGTTCCAGATCTTCCATAGGGTTGGGATGCTCTTGTCTACTGTTTGTTTGCATAGGCAGGCTGTAGAATTTTGTTCTGCCCTGCTGGTATTCCTATTTTTTTAATGATGTTCTTTCTAACAGAGTCAGAGTACTTGTAGAGTTCTTTTTTTTTTTTTACTTTCTAATCTCTGTCTTCTTCCTTCTGTGTAGTTTCCATGTACCAATCTTTGATATCACTAATTATTTTTTTCTATCTGGTCCGCCTTGAATTCTGTGTCACTTAGATTATATATTTTCAGATCTATAACTCCCTTTTCTGGATATTTTTCATTTTATTTCTGAGCAGCTTTGAATCCTAAGGTACTCATTGTATTTTATGTGTTTCTTTTTCTGGGCATAAAGACTTTTTCCCTGGCAGGTAGAAAGAGGTCTTTCTTTAACTTTCCAGTTGGTGTCACTGTAGCATTTTACAATATTTTATTTTGGTTATTTGATCTTCTATCTCTAAAATCTCCCCTACAAGGTGGGTTTCTTTTCTTTTGATCTCATCACCTGGGTCTTGATGCACCTCCTCTTTAGGAAAAATGTGGTGCGTGATGGTGTGCCATGCCTCTGAAATCAGTGCAGGGAAAAGCTGCTGTGCTGTGTTTTGCATTTTCCCTGAGCTCTTCTGCAGGTTACTGTGGGGCGGAGTTTGTTGGAAAGGATGCAGGTTTGTTTGCCTTTTTTTTTTCAGCTGGCAGTTAAGCAGACAAGAGGTGGAGTTGTGGGGACAAGATTTGGGGAAGCAGCTAGTCTCTGCGTGTATGGTTTCTGCCTGGAGATGGAAGCGGTGTGGTTTATGACTGCTTTGTGTCCCAGGGTCACTCCCTTGGATGCTGGCTTTCTTCTAACATAAGCCTGTGCATCAGGGATGCCTGGGTGGGTCAGGAACAGGCCAGTCATGGGCCAGATATAAGCTGGGTGTGGGCTGGGTGTGTGCCGCTGGCTGTGCCTTTCTCTTTTCTCCTGAACCCGCATTTCAGTCAGGGCTGATTTGTTCTGATCATCTTTCCTAAGGTAGCTGGCTGTCAGTTTCAACCCCCTCTAGAGTCAGTTTGTATTGAAGCCACTGCTGCCATACCTGGCCACATAGAGGCTGGGGCTCTATTCTCACCTATGGAAGATCAGAGCATTTCTTCAGCTTCTAACCCACCCAGGGCACAACTCTCCAGTTGAGGCCCCAGCACACTGCTGCTCAATTGGGGGTTTTAGCTCACTCACGGTCTCACCAGGTTTCAGCCATCCACTCCTTCACTATTGTTTCTGGGCCTCTAACCCATCTAGGATCATGTTACTCTTCAGCTAGTGTCCCCAGATCCCATCTTGTTCCTTCTTCTGCCAGCCCCAGGTCACATTCTGCCACCCCCATCACATTTTTGCTACCTTCCCTCCACTCCTTTCTACCCTCCCACCCTCCTTTCTCTGACCTTCAGATGTTTTCTTGCAATGCATGGGTCTCTCAGCTGAGCCTGTGCCACTCAGGGTTTCCTGTTGGATCTCAGTTGTTCAATTGTATTTTCCAGGAGAGGTTTCAAAGAGCTCTTCTCTCACCATCATCTTAGGTCCTTGGCTTTAACACACACACACACACACACACACACACACACACACACACACAAATCAATACAAAAGTCAGACATTTAAAAAATAATTTAAATATTTTAAAAATCTTGTTTTGTCTCCAAAATTATATCTTTAACTAAGCTTAACAAATCATAGCTTTCATGCTTTCTGACCAAGCATTGTAACACTAAATATCATAAATATCCCAGCATTCTGAAAACCATAACATTTTTTTGCCATTTTGTTCCCCTAAATACTAATACTAGCAAAAGATTTTATATTAAAGATTCAAAAACTGATCACCCTCTGGGGAGCAAATGTAATTAATACAGAGTATATTGTTAGCATACAAACTATTGATGTGAGTACTGCAAGTGGAAGTTACTGGCATGGTTTAGCGCTGATCAAAGATGGCCATTAAATGGATGGCCATTAGTAAAAGATGAGTAAAAGGGTAGAAACATGGTGAGCACTTAACTCAAGAGTTCATGTGTTTTATAAAACAGTTACCTAGGTCTGTTTTGATATTTTGATTGCTAAAAATGACAGCCATTAACAAACCAGCATCCTGGATCGAAAATAGGTCTAAAGAATATAATTTCATCACAGATAAAATCATTATGAAGTTCTGGATTGGACAGTTGATTTGGTTATTACTTTGACTATAGCATTTTAGTTTAAGAAATATTTCATTTGAGGTTAAGAGACCATACTGCTCATACACTTAGCCCATTCCTAGTGGCACTCAGCATTCTAAAAGATTCAAGTACTGTTTATCCATCTTATCTTCTATTACCTTACCACTTTGTTTTGCTGTGCAATATAAGGGAATACACAGGAAAATAGTGAGAGTCAGGTTTGGGTAAGGGAGTGTTTTAGGAATGTATACTCACAGAATTATATAGTTACTTGAAGATAGTAAGATATTTAGATTTTAAATCATGCTTTTACAGGATTATTTCTAAGAATTAATTTGTGGTTTATATTTCGTTTTTAAGCAAAAAATAACAAACCAGTCTTAGGGAAGACTTAAAGTTTGCAAACTACATTCTGCCATAAGCAGAGTATTATATCTCTAATTTATCCCTGAGCTGTAGATGTTCAGAAAAATAATAATTATTATAGTGGATACGTTTTTTTTCTATTTTTGTTAGCAACTAATTTATCTCTCAGTATATTTTTAATGATTCAAAATTGTATTTTGAATTAAAATTTGTGTCACAGTTCATTACCTAGGATTTCCATTGAAACTTTCTTTGACATTACCCTAAATTTACATGTTTGGGGAGGATTAAGAATAAAGGAATAGAAGAGTGTCATCAAAAAAATTTTTTTTTAATTTATTTTTATTGTTAGCCTTATTGGGGTGACATCTGTTAGCAAGAATTACATAGGTTTCAGGTGCATACTCATCAAAATTTTTTACTGTGAATTCTATGCATGTCCATGAAGAAGTCCTATGCATCACCACCCTGAACTCACTGAGTCTTTTGGCATGATGTGGTTTCCTAATGAGACTTCCTGCTGACACCTCCTCTGCTTCCAATGCTGCCTCAACAAATACATTCTCCTGGGCTCTTCAACTTTTCATCAGACACTGCTAGCACTCTGCATGGTGATCACTGCTGGTGCTGACTTCCTTGGAGAACACAATACGTCAAAGCCACCTTGCTTTCCATACAGAGGCCAAGATAATGCTCCTTTTCTCCTAGTTCCTTTTTTATTTAAACTTCGTTACTGATGCGGAGCAGAGCTGGTTGTCCCCTGTATCTGTTACTATTGATACTATAACAAACTTGGTGCCTTTATAACAAGAGAAATTTATTATCCTAAAGTTTTAAAAAAGTAGAAATCTGACACAGACTGTAATAGGCTCAAGATGTTGTTAGGACCATATTTGTTTTTCAAGACTCTAGGGAAGAATCTGTTTCCTTGCATTTTCTGGCACCTAGAAATCATCCACAATCCTGGAACTATGACCACTGCACCACCTTGCCTCCATCTCCAAAGCTAGCAATACTGCATCTCTGACTATGCTTTCATAGTCATTATCTCTGTAACCACAACAAAGATATGTTCTTCACTTCTAAAGACCCATGAGATTAGATTTGGCTTACCTGGATATCCAGGACAAGCTCTTCATCTCATGATCCTTAATCTTAATCATGTCCACAAAGTCTCTTTTGGCAAAATCACAGATTCCAAAAATTAGGACATAGACATCCGTGGCAGCCATTATTCTGCTAACCACATTCCCCAACAGCAAGTAGAGTTTTGTATAAAAATTTCCTTTAATTATGTTTTTGAAGGCTCCACAGCATTTGAAGAATGTCAGCAATAATCCATTTATTATACCTTAAGATATGTTCTATGAGGCAGATTTAATTTCCTCTATCAATTCTCCTTGAATACAGTTCTGGTCATTACCTGATTGCATTAAGACCTAGGTCTTACTCTGTTGTTTCCTATCTTGTTTATATTTACTGTATGTTGTCTATTTTATGTTTCCAGGATTTTAGGTATTTGTACCCTATGCGAGGCACTGATGGAGTACTAGAGGGTTGTAGGAGTATAGAAGCCAAGAAATTTCTTGAATTCTTCACCTCAGGCAGCTGTTTTAGAGGTAGTTGTGTCATCAGGGTAGCAAGTTCTTTCTAAATAGCTCTCCATTTGTAGACACCCTCCTACCAAACAAGCCCTCCTATTGTTCTAGCTCCTCCTGGGTACCCCAAGCTAGTAATTTCTGGTAGTACTTACTACCTTCCGACTGCATTCCTCCAGCCCTAGAGGTGGTGGTGGTTTTCTGCTGTTTCTAGTCATTCAGTTACCTCATCATGCCCTGCTTGTCTTCTCATCTCTTTCATTACCATTGTAACCCTTTCCCTATATTAAGTTCCTTGTGTTTAAAACACCAAGAGTGTTTCCCATTTTTTCACTGACCTCTGACACATAAATGAAGTGTGCCCTCCTGTATGGACATTCAGTTCAGCCCTCATATAACCAGCCAATCAGATGTGCTCAGGCACTGTGAATCCCATGTTAAATAAAGTTTCACCTCCATGTGAGCCTCTGCTGTGTGCAAACAATCAGTAATCACAAAGTTCTTGATAATTAATCTAGTGGAGCCTCTCATTTGGGCTGGTTGAGTACTAGCAGAGAGGTCCTAGAATCATCATATTCTGAAATAAAAAAACTTCAGTTTTAACTTTACTTCCATATAGCTGTATGGTGCAACCAAAATCAAAACCAAACCAAACCAAACCAAACCAAATCAAACCAAACTAAATCAAACATTATTAACCTGCACTGGAATTTCTGTATGGAAGACTTGGATCTTCTGAAGAAAAGTGGTCTGAGAGAAATTCCTGGTGCCAGAGTACTAAGGAACTTTTATAGGAATAATGATACCAGATATGGAATTTGAAGTTACTTTTATTATGGAGTTATTTATATGATGAAGCCCTAACCCTCAAAACTGCAGGATGTGACCATATTTAAAAGAGGTGATTTAGTTAAAATGAGACCATTAGGGTGTCCCCAAAGCTAATGTGACTGGTGTCCTTATAAGAAGAGGAAATTTGAATATACAAAGACACTTCAGAAATCTGCTCACATAGGGGAAACGGCCATATGAGGACACAGTAAGAAGACAACATCTGCAAACCAAGGAAAGAGGCCTCAGAAGACACCGAATCTGCTGACACTTTGATCTTGAATTATAGCCTCCAGAAATGTGAGAAAATAAATTTCTGTTTCAGTCATCCAGGCAGTGATATTTTGTTAAGGCAATCCTAGCAAACTATTACAATACATTTGGATTTTGTGATGTAGACCTACCTCTCCCACTGCTATGTCAGTAGACTCTGTTACATTCATTTTGGGAGGGAGAAAAGGAAGATTAGATGGTGTCACAGGAGGACTAATGAAAGAGATTCATGTTCTATGTCTACATTAGTGAGTTCCAGAGAGAGGAGAGCTGAAAGGACATATTGAGATGGAGAGTTCCACAAAAGCAGCACCATGGGAACACAGATGATGAGGGAAATGTATTACTTTCCTGATCTGACCCCAACACCCTCACCACAAACACCTTACTCCCACCCTGTGAGAAATCTTGGAGTTACAGAGAGAGACAGTAGGATTTTTATAATCAGAGGGTGGTGTGCCTTAACTCTAGCCAAATTCAATTATTAGTTTCAGGTGTATAAAACAACATAGTGATTAGACATTTACACACCTCATGAAGAGGTAACCCTAATAAGTCTACTATGCATTTGACATCATACATAACTATTACAATACCATTGACTATATTTTTATGCTGTACTTTATGTTTTGTACTATATATATGTATAAATATTTAATTATAGTTGACATATATGTATTTTTTACTAGTTTCAAATGTATAGGACAGTGGTTAGGCATTTATATAATCTATAAAGTGATTCCCCCCAACAAGTTCAGGACCCAAATGACACACTACATAGTCTTTACAACATTACTGACTATATTCTCCATACTTTGTTCGTGTACTGTGACTATTTTGTGACTACCAATTTGTACTTCCTAATCCCTTCACCTTTCTCACCCATTCCTCAAACCTTTTTTATCTATTCATTTGTTCTGTGTATCTATGAGTCGATTTCTGTTTTGTTTGTTTATTCTTTTCTTTAGATTTCACATATAAGTAAGATCATATGGTGTTTGTCTTTCTCAGTCTGACTTTACTTAACATAATAGCTTCTAGTTCTATCCATACTGATGCAAATGCTAAGATTTTATTCTTTTTTATGTCAGAGTAACACTTTATTGTATATACCAGAATTTCTTCATCCATTCATCAATTGATTGGCTTTCTGGTTGTTTCTATATCTTGGCTATTGTGAATAGTGCTGCAGTAAACATAGGGGTGCATATATTTTTTCAAATTAGTGTTTTGGATTTCTTTGGATAAATACCAAGAAGTGTAATTTCTGGATCATAAGGTAGCTATTTTTTTTTTAATTTTTTGAGGAACCTCCATACTGTTTTCCATAGTGGCTGCACCAATTTGCAATTACATCAACAGTGCACAAGTGTTCCCTTTTCTACATCCTCACCAGCACTTGTTTGTTAAATTGTTGATGATGGCCATTCTAACAGAAGTGAGATGGTAACTCATTGTGGTTTTTATTTGCTTTTCTCTGATGATTAGTTATGTTGAGCATCTTTTCATATGTCTAGTGGTCATTTGTATGACCTCTTTAGAAATATGTCTATTCAGGTCCTCAGCCCATATTTTAATTGGATTGTTTGTTTAATTGGTGTTGAGTTGTAAGAACTGCTTTTTAATAAATTTTGGATATTAACCCATTATCACATGTATCATTGGCAAATATCTTCTCTTATTTAGTGGCATGTCTTTTTGTTTTGTTGGTTGTTTCCTTCTCTATGCAAAAACATTTTAGTAGGACGTAGTCTCATTTGTTTGTTTTTTTCTTTTGCTTCCCTTGCCGGAGGAGATATATAAGTAATAAATATTACTAATGATAATGTCTGACGGTTTACTTTCTATACTTTTCTCTAGCAATTTTATTGTTGTGGGTCTTACATTAAAGTCTTTAAGCCATTTTGTGGGAGTTCCCTGATGGTGTAGTGGCTTAAGGCTTCAGCGTTGGCGCTGTCAGTGCTGCAGCCTGGGTTCGATTCCCAGTCAGGGAGCTACCCACATACCAAAAAGCAAAAAAAAAAAAAAAAAAAAAAAAAAAAATCTTTAAGCCATTTTGAGTTTATTTTTGTATATGGTGTAAGAAGGTGGTCCAGTTTCATTTTATTGCATGTATCTGTTCAGATTTCCCAGCACCATATGTGGAATAGAGTCTCTTTACCACAATGTACATTTGTGCTTTCTCTGTCATAGATTAAATGACCAAATAGGCATGGATTTATTTCTGGGTTCTCTATTCTCTTCCATTGATCTATGAGTCTGTTTCCATGCCAAACCATGCTGTTTTGACTACTGTGAACTTGCAGTATAATTTAATATCAAGTGGCATGATACCTCCCTCTTTGTTTTTTCCCAGGATGCCATGGCTATTCAGTCTTTTTGGTTCCATATACGTTTTAAGATTATTAGTTTTAGGAGTTCCCTGGTGGTGTAGTGGCTAAGGCTTCGGCGCTGTCCGTGCTGCGCCCTGGGTTCGATTCCCAGCCAGGGAACTACCCACATAAAAAAAAAAAAAGATTATTCGTTTTAGTTCTGTGAAAAATACCATTAGTATTTTAATAGGGATTGCATTGAATCTACAGATTACTTTCGGTAATATGGACATTTTAACTATATTAATTTGTCCTATCGTAAGCATGGTATATGGTTCATATATTTGTATCTTTTTAAATTTCTCTCTTCAAAATCATAATTTTCTGAGTACAAGTTTTTTTCTTTCCTGGTAAAATTTATTCCAAAGTTTTAAACTTATTTTTTGATATAATTGTAAATAAGATTGTTTTCTTAATTTCTTTTCTGATAGTTTGTTTTTGGGGTATAAAAATGCAACCAGTTTCTGTATATTAATCTTGTATCTTGCTACTTTATTAAATTAATGTATGTATTTCAATAGTTTTTTATTGGAATCTTTGGGGTTCTCTGTATATAGTATCATGTAATCTGCAAATAATGACAATTTGACTTCCCTGTTTCCAATTTGGATGCCTTTTATTTCCTTTATTGTTTGATTTCTGTGGCTAGGACTTATAGTATATGTTGAGTAGAGGTGGTAAAAGTGGGCATCCTAGTCTTATTCCTGATCTTAAGGAGAACGCTTTTAGCTTTTCCTCATTCAGTATGTTACTAGCTTTGGATTTGTCATAAATGGTCTTCATTATGTTGAGATATATTCCCTCTATGCCCACTTTGCTGAGAGATTTTATCATAAATGAATTCTGAAATTTGTCAACTGCTTTTTCTACATTTGTTGATATGACCTTACGATCTTTATTTTTTTAATCTGATGTGGTGTATCACATTAATTGATTTGCAGATATGGGAACAACATTGCATACCAGCAATGAATCCCACTTGCTCATGATATATGATCTTTTTAATGTATTGCTGAATTCAGTTTGTTGAGGATTTTTGGATCCATATTTATTATGGGTATCAGTCTGTAGCTTTTTGTTTGTTTGTTTTTTGTAATGTCTTTGATTTTAGAATGAGGGTAACTGTAGCCTTGCAAAATGAGCTTGGGAGCCTTCTCTCCTCTTGACTGTTTGGAATAGTGGAGTAGAATAGGTGTTAATTCTTTTTTGAGTGTTTGGTAAAATTTACTTGTGAAGCCATCTGGTCCGGACTTTTGTTTTTTTGAAAGCTTGTTGATTACTGATTCTAATTCATTAGGAGTAATTTGTCAGTTCAGTTTACCTGTTTTTTCTTGATTCAGCCTTGGAAGATTATATGATTCTAGGCCTTTTTTTCAGATCATCCAATTTGTTGGCATATAGCTGCTCATAGTATTTTCTTAATTTTATTTTGTATTTCTGTGGTGTCTGTTGTCACTTTTCCTTATTCTTTGCTGATTTTGTTTATTCAGGTTGTCCCTCTTTTTCTCTTGATGAGTCTGGTTAAAGGTTTGTCTTTTTTTAAATCTTTTCATAAAACTAGCCCTTGGTTTCATTGATTTTTTGTTTTGTTGTTTTAGCTTCTTTTTTATTTATTTTCTCTTTGATCTTTATTATTTCTTTCCTTGTATTCACTTTGGGCTTTGTTTGTTGTTCTTTTACCAGTTTCCTTAGGTATAAAGTTAGATTGCTTATTTGATATTTTTTTCTTGTTTCTTGAAGCAGCTCTGCATTGTAAAGAACTTTCCTCCTAGGACTGCTTTAGCCATCCTAAAAAAAAAAAATATTCCCATAAATTTGGGGTTGTTGTGTTTTTATTTTCATTTGTCTCAAGGTATCTTTTGATTTCTTCCTTGACAAATTGTTGACACATTTTTTATTTAGTAGCATGTTATTTAGTCTCTAAGTAATTTGTGTCATTTATTTATTTATTATTTTTTTAATATTTGTTGTCTAGTTTTAAGCCATTCTTGTCAGAGAAGATACATTGTATAATGTTTCTCTTTTTAAATTTATTGAGACTTATTTTGAGGTCTAACATGTGGTCTATCTTGGAAAATGTTGCATGTGCATTTAAAAAAATGTATTCTGCTTCTTTGGGGTGAAATGCTCTTTAAAAATCAATTACATCATTCTTATCTAATGTGTCCCTTAGGACTACTGTTCCCTTTTGATTTTTTAGTCTGGAAGAACTGTTCATTGGTATTAATGAGATATTAAATTCCCATAATTATGTTACTTTTGATCTCTGCGACTATGTCAATCAATATTTGCTTTATATATTTTGGTGCTCCTATGTTGGGTGCATAGATATTTACTTGGGTTATATTCTCTTGTTGAATTAATCCCTTTGTTATTATGTAATGTCTTCTTTGTCTCTTATTATTGTCTGTGTTTTAAAGTCTTTTTTGTTCTATATAAATATTGCTATCCTAACTTTTTTTCTCCTATATATTTATGTGATTTATCTTTTTCCACCCCTTTTCTTTTAGTCTATGTGTGTTTTGATCTGAGGTGGGTCTCTTGTAGACAGTATATGCATAAATCTTGTTTTCTAATCCATTCAGCTACCCTGATTTGATTGGAGCATTTAATTCATTAACATTTAAAGTGATAATTAATAGGTTTATAATTACTGCTATTTTATTATTCATATTTTTATCTTATTCATTTGCTCTTTTTCTTCTTTTTCTTAAAGAAGTCATTTAAAATTTCTTATAATACTGGCTTGTTGTAATAAATTCCTTTAGCCTTTTCTTTTCTGGGATGCTTTTTAGCTCTCTTTCAATTTTTAATGACAGTCTTTCTGGGTAGAGTAATCTTGATTTCAGGCCCTTGTTTTACATCATTTCAAGTATTTTTTGCCAGTCCCTTCTGACCTGCAAATTTTCTCTTGAGAAATCAGCTGATCATCTTGTGGGAATTCCCTTGTAAGTAACTTGTCTTTCTCCTATTGCTTTTAAGATTCTCTTTTTGTCTTGGTGTGGGCCTGTTTGGGTTCATCTTGTTTGGGGCTCTCTGTATTGCCTGGACTTGAATATCTATTTCTTTTGCCAGATTAGTGAAGTTTTCAGTAATTATTTCTTCAAATAAGTTCTCAATCCCTTGCTCTCTCTTCTCATTCTGGTACTCTCATGATGCAAATGTTGTTACACTTGATGTTGTCCCAATGATTCCTTAAACTATCTTTGTTATTTTTCATTCTTTTTTGTTGTTGTTGTTCCTATTGGGTATTTTCTGCTACCTTGCCTTCTAAATCACTGACTCAATCCTCTGCTTCAGCAAATCTGCTGTTGATTCTTTCTAGTGTATGCATTTCATTTATTACATTTTTTATTTCTGACTTTTTTTTAATATGGTTTCTATGTCATTTTTTTATGTTTACTATCTCTTTGTTGAAGTTCTAAGTTCCTAAGCATTCTTAAAACTGGTGTTCTAAACTCTGTTTCTGATATGTTGTTTCTTTCTATTTCATTAATTCTTTTCCTGTAGTTTTCTCCTGTTCTTTTAATTGGGACATGCTTCTTTGTTTATTTATTCTGGTTGCCTTTCTGTGTTTGCTTCTATGTATTAGGTAGGTCCTCTATGCCTCTTAGTTTATGCCAGATAGACTTATACAGTATGTGTAGTACGTGGTCTAGTGACACAGTCTCCTTGATTACCTGTGAATGTGTTCTCAGAAGGTCCCTTGTGTGAGTTATGTGTATACTTCTTTTGTAGTTGAGCTTTGATTGCTTTTGGCATGTGAGTGGTTGTGATTCACTCTCAGGCTGAGTGGCTGTGAGAATTGGCTATACCCACAGTGTATGAGTTACTGTGTAGGGGCTGACCACTTAGAGGAGGGTTTACTCCAGTAAACTCTCATGCCCCTTGAGGCCAACCTTTGGGTGTGCCACTGTTGGGGTTAATGGAGTAGTCCTCTGGTGTGTTCTGAAGCCAGCCTTCTGCTTCTAGTTTCTCTTGGGAAGGGCTTCCATAAAGGTCAATTTCAGCCTTGCCTGTGACCAGCACAGGACTACCTGATTGGATGCATAAAGCTATATTTGGTTTCTTGCTGCCTTTGTTGGGCCTGGTGAAGTGTCACGGTGGCCTCTCTGTGAATCTGTGAGCTCTGGGCAGCTTTGATGAGTATTTGGCCTGAGGCAGCTTAACAAAATGCCCAGGGCCCATTCAGGCCTGTTTTTACCTGCTGGCTGCCTGTAATCTCAGCTGTTGAAAGAGCCTCTTTAGATGCATGGGCTGGGCTGGTTCACCCAATGTTAAGAGTGTCTCCAGTGATGCAGCAACGAGGTGGGTGGGTTTGGGTCTCAGGGAGGCATGAGGCTCATCCAGTGATTTTTCACAAAGTCAATGCAAAAAATATATTTTTTTAGTAATTGTTTTATTTTTTAATTACAATTGACATACTATATTAGTTTCTGGTGAACAATATAGTGACTAGATATTTACATAATTTATAGGGTGACCATCCTGATAAATTAAGTACCCATCTGACACCATACATAGTTCTTACAATATTATTGAATGTATTTCTCATACCACATTTTACATCTCATGACTATTTGATAACTACCAATTTGTACCTCTTAATCACTTCCCCATTTTTACTCACCCTGCAACCACCCTCCCAGCTGGCAACCATCAAAATGTTCTCCATATCAATGAGTTTTTTCTGTTTTGTGTGTTTGTTTATTTTGTTCTTTAGATTCCATATACAAGTGAAATCACATGGTATTTGTCTTTATCTGTCTGACATACTCTACTCAGAACAATACCTTTGAGGTATATCCATGTTATTGCAGATGGCAAGATTTCATTCTTTTTTATGGCTGAGTAACATTCCATTGCATATGTGCACCACCTCTTCTTTATTCATTCTTTCGTTGATGAAACCCAGGTTTCCTCAACATCTTGGCTATTGTAAACAATATTGTAGTAAATATATAGGTGTATTAGTCTCCTCAAAGTAGCATTTGGGGTTTCTTTGGATAAATACTCAAAAGTAGAATTACTCTTTCCTTCTTAGATTCTTATTATATACTTTATTTTAAAGTCTATTTCAGTATTGCTATAATACATCAGCTATTTTTTATTTCCATTTTTATGAAATATCTTTTTCCATTCCTTTACTGTCCATCTGCATGTATCTTTCAATCTGAAGTGAGTCTCTTAAAGGCAGCATATGTAGGAGTCTTGTTTTCTTATCTATTCTGCCAGACTATGTTTTTTGATTAGAGCATTTAATCCATTCACTTTAAAAGTGATTGTTGATAGATACACGGTTGTCATTTTATTAATATTTTTTATCTTTTTTTTCTTTTTCTTAAATAAGTCCTCTTAATACTGTTTTGTGGTTAAGAACTTTTTTAGCTTTTTTTTTTTTTTTTTTTTTTTGGTCTGTAAAGCTTTTTAACTCCCCTTCAATTTTAAACAATAGCTTTGTTGGGTAGAGTAATATTAATTGTAAGTACTTGCTTTCATCATTTTGACAATTTTGTGTTAATCCCTTTTAGCCTGCCTAGATTCTATTGAAAAATCAGCTGACAATCTTATGAGAACTCAGTTATAGGTAACAAACTGCTTTTTTTATTGCTCCTTTTAAGATTCTCTCTTTGTCTTTAGCCTTAGGCATTTTAATTATGATGTATTTTGGTGTTGGCCCTCATGACTTTGTCTTATTTGGGACACCCTTTGCTCTTGGGCTTGTATGTATATTTCCTTCACCAGGCTAGGGAATTTTTCTGTCATAATTTCTTCAGATAAATTTTCGATTTCTTTCTTTTCTTATCATTACATTTATTGGAGTGACATTGGTTAGTAAAAATTACATAGGTTCCAGGTGTAAAATTCTATAATATATCATCTGTGTGTTATGTGTACATCACCCAGGGTCAGTTCTTAGGTTTTCAAATTCTTATTCTTTCTCTTTTTCTTCTTCTTCCCCAATGATCCAAATGTTGATAACGTGATGTCTCAGAGCCCTTTTAAACTGTCCTCGTTTTGGGGGGTTTTCTTTTTTCTGTTTGGATTGAGATTTTCTGTTACCATCTCTTCTAAATTGCTGGTTCAATCCTTTTCTTTATCTAATCACTGTTGATTTCCTCTAATGTATTATCCATTTCAGCGATTATATTATTTAGGTATGATCACTTTTTTTATGTTTTCTATCTCCATTTTGTATTTCCCATCTCTTTGTTAAAATTCTGAGTTAATCTACTCTTCCCCAAAATTCTTTGCGTATCCTCATAACCAGTGTTTTGAAATCTGTGTCTGATAGATTACTTGTCTCCATTTTGCTTAGTTCTTTTTATGGAGTATTTCTCTGTTTTTCTATTTCAGACATGTTTATTTGTTTCTCCATTCTGGCTGCCTCCCTATGCTTGTTTCTATGTATTAGGTAAGACTATTATTTTTTCCGTCTTAGTAGAGTGACCTAATGTAGTAGGTATCTTGTGGGACTCAGTGGGACATTCTTCCTGGTCATCTGAGTTGGGTGTTTCTGAAATTTGTATGTGCGCTGTGATTGTAATTGAAACTTGGTTGCTGTTTGCACATCAATGGGATGGATTGACCTTCATGCTGATTGGTTGTGAGGACTGACTGTGACTACAATGAAGAAAATATTGTTCAGAGGCTGACCCTATGGAGCAGGATTCACTTTAGTAGGGTTCTTTTATCTGCCCAGTCTGCCTTTCAGGTGTGTCACCTTCAGAGGCTGTCTGGAGTCCAAAGCCAGCCACCAGGTGTGCTGGTTCTGGGGCCTTCTGGGAGAGGCTTTGGATACATGCAAAGTTCAGCAGCAGCCTGTGACCTGCCTGGGGCTACCTGTCACGAACCACAAAGTAATCTTTAGATTGCTGCCACTTATACGGGCTTGGAGGTACCTCAAGAGACCAAGCTGGAACCAAGGTTGGTTGCTATTAGGGATGAGTATGGTGCTGCTCAGCCAGATATACAGGACACTCTGTAGCTAGATGCTGCTTGTTTGGGGAAAACATGATGTTTGTATGGAAAAGTCATTGGAATTAGCTTTATTGTGTCTGAAAGTTGGATTTGGTAAGGTCTGAGAAAATTAACAGGGCAGTACAAGCAAACGGTGTTATTTAGGTTAATGGAGACTCAGATATGGTGGCTGCCTGCATTAGTGCACCAAGGGGAAGTGTTCAGCAAAGAAACAATTGCTTCTACCAGTTCCTCTGCCCAGGAGAATTTGCCCCTCTAGCCCTTGCTCTGAAGCCAGACAGTTTAGTTTCTCCCCATATGTACCTGGTGCTTTTTAAGCTGCTGCTCTAGAGCTATAGATCAGAGTGAATAAGTCCATCAGTGAGTAAGTCCATGTGTGGGCCCTTTAAAAGGAGTGTCTGAAACTGCTGCCACCCTTCATTTCAGTCAGCCAGAATCTCCGCTGAATTTTACAGTGGAAGTTATTGGGACTTCTCTACCTAGCAGTGGAACCTGGGCTTGGAGCCTGGTGTGGGACTAGGACACTTTACTCCTCTGGGTGGGACTTCCATAGCTGAGATACCCCTTCCAATTTTTAATGGTCACATGTAGCTGTTGGACTAGCCCATTCTGCATCTCTGCCCTTCCCTCCATTCTGGAGGCAACATCCTCTCTATGTCTTTATTTGTTAGGCTTCTGTTCCACTAGACTTCAGGCAATTCTCAATGATGGCTCTTCTGTAGTTTAGTTGTAATTTTGATGTGGTCATGAGAAGAGTCAAGCACAGTGTATCCCTACTCTTCTATCTTGATCAGAAACCCCCTATGTAAATTTAAAGGATATTAGATACATTTATTTTTTCTGGTTTGGTTATTGATAGAAATAAAAAATGCCTAAATGGAAAAATTGTAGAAACAGCTGAAGGAAGACTGACCACTTCATATCCAAGATATCATAGAATAATTGTCATGTGATTAATGAATTGTATTTATCAAAATGAAAGACAGCAAATGTATGAGGAAGAAGAGGAGCTGCCTATCCACTTGCATTTAAAAGGCAGTAATAGCAGGCCATAGCTCCACAGCAATAGGAAAAGAAATCTGAATTTGACTGGACTATACATGATCTTGTGTCACTCATATACATAAACCCCCAAAGACCATGCACTCATGTTCATTTATCTTTTCTTGTGTTGTCCCTCCTGTGTGACATAGTTTCATTTCTTCCTATGTGTGTGTTCAAATGCTAAAAATCCTTAAAGCATTAGACAAATTGCCTATCCTTCATATAATATTGCTGGCTTACCTCAAGTTGGATTAATTACTCTTCCCTCTCTTCCTCTTTATTGGCTTTATAATTCATGTTAACACTTAATCGAAGATTTTACATATCCATTTTTACTACTAAATTGTGAAAAGTTATTTCTTTCTTCATTCTTTAACAACATATGGGAGAACTCATGAACCTACTTGGTGCTGAGTAAATATTTGCTGGATAAAAAATTGGTTTAGATGCTTCAGTTAGTGAATTTGAGAAAATTAAGTACCTAAAATTTGCAATCATTTATAATTTGTAATAACAATTCCATTGTGAATCTTTATCATTTATTCATATCTGTGAGGATAATATCTCACTTTTGCATTTGGACTACTCTGTCACTTCATTGTCTTAGGTTAGAGAGGAGGAAGTAGTTGCAACAAGTTGGAAAATTGCCCTACATTATACAAAATTTTAAGGCAATAACCCAGTAGTGTTTCTAATATTTTGCTAGATACTAACATCTGCTACTTCCCTATGAAAGCTGTCAAGATTATATGCATTTATCAAAAATGTTTCTTTGCATGCACATAAGTCCTGTATAACACTTGCTTTCTTGATGTCTACTCTTTATTATATTCAGATATAATAGGGATAAAAAATTTATAAGACATAATATGGTCATCCCTAATAAGCTGATAAAGTGAGGAGATGTGTCAGATGCATAGGATGTATTTAGATTAGTTTTACAAGCAAATACATGATAATCTATTAGATAATGAATAATAAAATAATTGATTAGAATACTCTCAGAAATTGTAACTTGATATCCTTAAAGCATTCTTTTGAAGTAGAAACAATCACATATGCAGCAAGAAGTAATAGAATTCAATATAGCACTTAATCATTGATAGAATTTTGCCTGAGCTCTGGGTTAACTGTGAACACTTCTCAAATTTTGACCTGTTTTGGATTTCAGTTATTACTTATGAACTTACCCTTGATTTCTCACAAATGACCCACTTTGGTTTTTAGATTTTCGGATTAAGTCTTGTGATTCAAAAAACAGCCACATACTAAGCCTGACAATCTCAGGAAAGGCCTGCATGGTGGGCCTTACAAAGTCAGAGACCTAAAGTAACTAGATAGGATGGTTTGAACATAAAAATTTCTAACTAAAAACAGTCATGGTGGGTGGTCATGTTCTGGGCATGTAGCTTCTTTGACAAAGGTCAATTTTTACCATAAGTGAGCCTGTCTATTGTCTTTTTGCCTCTATCATAACACACCTTTGGAATGTCCGAATAATCCCCTTTTTCCTGGACCCCCTCAGGGCACAACCACAGCACCATAGCACAAGACAGAACCCGTGATTGTTATCTTCTTTCTCAAATAACATTTCTATGTGCTGTAATAAGTTAATTATTAACTATTATGTACCCATCAATGTAAAAGAGATATGTGTCTCTTCATTTTACTTTTTATCCATTCCCAGAGATTTCTGCACTTTATTTTCTCCCAACCCCTTCATCTACCAATGGATTTCATGTGACCCTCCTTACATCACCTCCTTTGGTTGTAATGTGTAAAATAAGCTGCAAAACTGCCATTCTCTGGAGCATTTTCTCAATCCCTTGAGATTTTGCTTCCTGGCAATTGTCATCAGTTTGGCTGAAATAAATTTATAACAATTCTTTACAGGTTTGGATATTTCTTATGTCGACAGTCTTTTGTAACCTACTTAACAGAGGTATAGAAGATTATAGTGCTAGCAATAGTTACCATTACTTAGCATGTATTATATTCTTGGCCCTATGTGATTTATTTTATTCTTACAGTTTTATTAAAAGGTAAATATTATTACTTATGGTTTATAAATGAGAAAAATCATAACTTAAAATATGAAGAAAATGGGGGAGGGGGTTCCCTGGTGGTATAGTGGCTAGGCTTCGGCACTCTGACCGCCGTGGCCTGGGCACAATCCTCACTCAGGGAAGCAACCAAAAAAAAAAAAAAAAAAAAAAAAAAAAAAAAAAAAAAAAAAAAAAAAAAAAAAAAAAAAGAAAGAAAGAAAGAAAAAAAAATTGGGCAATGCGTCCTTAAAAATGAAGAAAATGGGGGTCAAGTAAGTTTCTCTGGGACAGTGGTTCCCAATTTTTTCCCATTTGTGTACCCCTTTTATAACCATTTCTATAAATTGTACCTCTTGTTTTTAAAACAGCTGTTTTTAAATACTGACACTTCTGATCAGTGCCTATCTAAATGTATTATAAAATAGTGGAAATGAGGTAATAAGTTAGGAAAGGAAAATTACTACATTAATGGTACAAACCACAGATTTAATTTTATAATATTTGTAACAGTTATATATTGATGATGATGATCAAGAATTTAATCGTTAAATAAAAAACTACTTGAAAAGAGTCATGTTTAAGACAATGCACTTTTACTCAATAGGTAAACTGATCCAATAGTCTGGCTATGGATGTATTTATATGTTTGGGGAAGTTCTAGAAATGTTGAAAATGGATTGTTTGGAAACTATGCGTAATGATTGGTAGAAGAGTGGTTTGGGGAAAGGGTCCATAGCCACGCCCCACAAATCATCGTTCGTTAATGTGATCTAATTTTGAAGTGTCTTCATTAGTGGTGATTCAAATTTAACATTTATTGTCCCATAACTAATGTTTAGCACTTTTTTACTTGTTCTTTGGCCATTACTGATTATTTTCATTTACCTCTTAACAGCCCAACACTTACTCCTAGGGGTACGTGTACCACCGCTTGGGAAACACTTCTCTATGATATAGAGCAAAGTGATGAAATTTACACCCTATGATTTTGTTTCAAAGCCTGCAATCTGGGCACTGTAATGGGGGACTTTAAAAGATAGAGAGGTTACCATTGTCTGAGGGGGACTAAATAGAGCTCATGAAAGAAGTGATATTACTGTCATTCCTTGAATGAAGAGTAGAATTTTGACAGATGAGGTGGATGGAATTCCATGTGGAAGGAGTAAATGAACAAGTACCTATATGATGTTAGAAATGTATTTGTGAAATTTCACACTTCAACCCCAGTAAGTCTAACAATAAAAATAAATTTTAGAAAAATAAATTACACACTTCAGTCATTCAAGGAATAGTAGAGTGAAATAAGACATGTGTCAAAATATCATAGAAATTCTGTGCCGTCTCTTTGTTCTCTTTTGTGCATGATGGACAGTCATTAAAAGTTTTAAACAATGAATAACATGGCAATATAAGGATTACTTTATAAATTTGTTTGAGGGAGGTTATTGGTGATTTTATTTTTCCTGATATTAATTAGAGAGGTGTTAAATAAACAATTGACTCAGGAAACATTAAAGGCAAGAAGAGCCTATGGAAGATTAGCTGGAATACATAAGAGGTTTTCAGTTACAAGGGAAATACTTTGGAGCCACTAAGGAAGTCTCTCTCAGAGAAGTAAGGTGAAGGCACCCTTTTAGCTTCTGAGGAGGACCTCACCTGTATAACTCTAGGTCTGTAAGTGGGTGTAATTTATGCTTTGTTTTAGAACGCCGGGATGCAGAAGTAGCCAGAAAGTAGGTAAAGGAAAAAGGTTAAGGTTTGGGGTTTATAAGGTGGCAATTGCAAAATCCTCATGGATCTCATAATCTGGGACAAGCACACAAACTGAGGGATAGCCAAGCAGAAGGACATTCGTTGAATTGGTAGGTTATTAGCGGGGTTATCTCTATGAGTTCACATTCTGTTTTGGGGCAAGAGCTGGAGTGTGTCTTCAAAGGCAGCCTACTTAGTAAGCTGCTGTATCTGTTGTTAGCACTCATTTCAGGGTTTCTGGTGAACATTTTCTTATTCCCCCACTTACCACTAGAGGTTGCCCTAGCAACCAGGAGCTGCTGTTCAGCTGAAATAGTATCATTACAGTCTAGTGTTTAGAGTGTTGTTCATTAAGCTGTACTTCACTACTGCTATGGCTGTGTGATGGCTCTTATAATCAAGTCTTTTGAGAATCACCTTTGGCACTATGTTTTTATAGTAATAGAGGAAATTTGTATCAGTAATAATATGAGGAGGCCATTGATTGTTTAAAAATAACAACCAGATGGGGATGGTTTTTTAAAATTTTTATTTCTGTTTGGTAGAGGAAGACCTTTGCTTTTAGTTTTTTTTTCTGCTGTCAAAGCATATATCAAATGGACGTCAATGTTCTGGTTAGGGAATTGTTGGATAAGCAGCTAGAAGCCCTGAGTAGATATCAGAAAGATGGATAAAGCTAGATTTGGTCATTCATAATAGACTGTAACCTAAAAATTGATAGGTTCTACAGGGCACAGAAACTACCACGTGAATAGGCCACCAGAGTTGTGCACAACCTGGCCAAACTCATGCAGAGGTTGTATGCAAAGAGGGATAATCCTACTTATGAATATTAACTGGGGGAGAGTGTACACAGAAGGTACTTTGGAAAATGCTTAAATTTAGATGGTAAAAGGAAAAGAAATATAAGCTGGCAGGGGAAAGAGGGAGAATAGTGTAGCTGCTGTAGTCCATGTCTTTTCCTCTACATGATGTCTCAAACTGTCTTCATGATGAAACCTTTCAAGATCAAATCAGTTTGTTACCTTCTCTTCCCAATGTAAAGCCAGTCTCTCTGTCACTGTATCTCTCTTTCTTTGTGTGTGTGTGTGTCTCTCCCCCACACACTTGCATTGGTTTTTGTCACTCTGACTACTAGTTTCATTGTCAGTTCAAATTAGTTTATTAGAACTAAATGATCTTTGGCAAATGCCATTTTCACATTGACGTGGTTGCTCCTACTTAAATTGATAATAGTTAGGAAATGTCATTTTTTTCCCATTCTCTGTAGGAAACTTAGATTTAAAAGCCTGGTTCACCTCTGAGGAGTTACATTTAACCTTTGAAATTTTATGAGAATATTTTGTCGTCATTCAATAGCCATATCTACTTACATTATCTCTATAAAGAAATACAGATGTCTAACATGGCTATCCTTATTTTAAAGTTTGAAACCATCCTATCAACAACCAATTACCATAATTGGATAACCTGTGTCTGAGGTGCAAAAGTCGTATTTCAAAAGCTGTGTCCTTAGGGACATTTTCTTTCCAAAAGAAGTGAATAATTAGTTCCTAAGAAGTGACACAGCCACACATTGTCAATGTAATTAAATGTGCTGCTGCCAAGCAGACAAGTCTGCATTTCTGTCATCCTGCCTGATGCCAGAGCCAACATATTTTTCCCTTTTTTGCTTATTATTTTATAATCACCACTTAGAGAAGTTCAAGGGCACTTCTTGAATCCCAGAAAAACTGTAAAATAAGACTGCATAGCATCCTGGCAATGCCCCCAATGTTGAGAGATAGTTATTTAGTCCACCCCTACCACTGTCTTTTGCATGAATGTACCAACTACAAAAAAAATATTCTGCTTTCTAAAACCATCAGAAAAGAGATTTTTGTGGCTTTCTCTTGTAATCAATGGCAATGTATAATAATGTATATCATCAACAGTGAAAACAATTTGATCAGCATCTGCTGGTAATAAGGCCAAATCCTAAGCAAATGGTGAATTGATTTGACTTCTTTAGCTATAGCTTCTCTTTATGCCCCTTTAACCATGTTTGTTGTAGAGTGGGATAGTTATTATTTTTATTATTTTTGGCTGCACATGCCAATGTTGTCCTCATTCTCTCTCTCGGCATCAGACTTCACCCTTATGGTGACTGGACAGGGTGGGGTGGGGTTATGACCAAACTCAGTGACCCCATTTTTTGGACACATAATTGCTCTGTGATGGGAGCTGACACAAGTATATAAGGTTGCCAGATAAAATATAGGATTCCCACATAAATTTGTATTTTATACAAATAATAAGTAATATCCAGGTTATGGCATGTTTTTCACCTCTGCAAAAAATATTTTCAAGTATTGAATAGAACATATTCCAACTGATGTAGACTTATATAGAAGTCTTATATTTGCTGTTTATCTGAAATTTAACTTTAAAAGAATATCCTGTATTTTTGTTTGCAAAATATGGTAATTCTAAAGGTGAGCCCAAAGGTCAATATCTCTCTCTCTCTCTCTCTCAGATGAACACTAGGAGGGACAATTTTTTTTCTGTTATGGAGGTATGGGGAGGACTACATACAATCTGATAAACACTTTCCTTGATGAATAAGAGGAAAGAGTCTCTTGAGGAAAATAAGCCAGGTAGGAAGAAACAGGTATCATTTAGGTGGCAGAAGAGAAAAGGACCTCTGAGTTTCAGTTCTTGTCCACTGGCTCTGGCCTTTCATCTGTTCCTTTTATACTATGCATTGTCCCTAGTGCCCTTCCCAGGTATATGAGCCAATAAGTTACTTTTTCTTATTAATACATAAGTAAGTGTGAATTGGATGTTATCACTTTTAACCTGTGTATTTTCCACGCTCCTTTAGAGCATGTAGTGCTGTCATGCTGCTCCCTGGCTCTTTTGGCTTTTCCCAGGGAACGTACCCTCTGGGCTGCCCTCACGTTTTCCAGGGGGCATCTGGTCCTTTGTTAAGTCAACCCTACAAAGGCCTTTATGGGCGGAGATCTTCAGGGATAAGATGAGAGGCTGGACACGCAGGGGTTTTTTGGTTTGTTTGTTTGCTTATTGCATGGAGAAGTGATGGTGCCTATATGGAAAATGTTTGTTATTTATCAAAGTATGAACATGGGAAGACAAAAACTTGCAGAAATGTAAGGAACAGATGTAAGTCACTTTGCTTTATGAATGTACTAAGTAATTTTTAAAATAAAACAGCAACTAAAAGTGTCAGATTAAGAAATAAATCTTCTTAAAAGTAACCTTAGAAAGGAAAGTAAAAAAGTAGAGATGAATGCAAAACGTTCAAACAAGTATATACCTTCTTTAGGTATTGAGCACCTTTTGGATTAAGTGCCAGACTAAGTCCCTCATGAATAAGTGGGTGTACACTGTGGGGGTCCAGCATGCAAGCATTCCCACCTCTGTAGAAATCACATCAACTAGTTTTGGCTCCATGGGATATTAGTCATAAACATGTGAAAGCAGTGTTCTGATCTGCCTGTAGGTTACCCATAAGACTAACTTTAAAATTGTTATCATTTCCCCCTGGAGAAAACAGGAGTTACAACAGAATAGATTACTAGGCTAGGCTAGGGTCAAATATCAAGAATCCTAGAATTTCACACAGTTAACCCATTAGGTAGGTTTAGAGTCTGTGACACAGGCACCAATCAGGAGTTGAGTTTCAGATAAGAGTGGACAGATTTGAGAAATTAGTTCTTCTAGGCCAGAAGCTTCCAGAGTGTGAAACAAATAACTGCCCTTGACAGTTAATGTAGAGACCAGAACCCACCACTCACAGTCCTGACAAAGAAAATAAGTTAGATGATTAAAATCAGATTGATCTAAGCACTTTGTAACACAAACCTATTTCTTTTGTTTATCCTTTCTACTGTGTGTTTCACAAAAATTTTGCTGTGAAGGTGGAGGCAAGTAAAGGAGCTGTGGAGTGAGCAGGAGAGTGGAGAAGGAAGTAGAAGCTCAGGGTACTTTCCAGGAGGGTTCAAATGCACTGTAAATAATAATACATAATATATGTTCATTTTTCCTTGCAAAAATTTTATAGACTTAAAAATATTCTATATCCAAAATTTTCATAAGATTCTTAATACGAATATGTCAAGTAAAATACATATAATAAAAAGGGTCCTCAAAGATTAAGTGATATGTTCAAAGTCACCTGAATAATAAAAAGCACAGCCTGGACTCCAACTCAGAGTACCCTGAGTGATCTCTTAATGGAATCTTTTCATTTTTGTGTCTATTTTATTTTGATATCCCATTTATATAAAGACAAGTAGACTTTCTTTTACTTCCATATCTCAGGTCTTCTCTGATATAAAGAATGTCATGGAGATGAGATAGGGGAGTATCCAGAATGTCAGAATGAAACTAGGCATTGATAGGGGCAATTATGATTGGAGAAAACATCAGGACCTTAGAAATGGCACTTTAAATGTAAGACCACTTAACATAAGTCTTCAAAGAGTTTGAGAAACAGAGTAAACAGAAAGCCATGAAAATATGAACACTTTCAGTAACAAGTAAGTGGGACTGTTCTTGAAAATGACTATGAACTATATCTGATAGGAAAGAGAAATAATTGAACAGATGAGGTTGTTCTACAGATACATCTTTTATATGGAACTCAATTATAAACAAGGTGCCCCTCCTTAATTTCCATCATTTAAGTTCTATAACATAATGTATATTCATTTATATTCTTTACACATGCCCAGGCACAATTAATGGTAAAATTATAAAAATGCATAAAAGTCATCACTTACCAATGGAATGCATATGCTTTTGGCAACAAAACAGGAACAAATTTCTTAGAAATCAGTTTTAATTGGAATTTTTTAAAGCAGGTATGTCCAACCTGAGGCTCAGGACAACTTTGAATACAGCCCAACACAAATTCTTAAAATGTTATGAAATTTGTTTGTTTGCAACCCTGTGTGTTTTTTTTTTATTATTTTTATTATTTTGTTTTAGTTCATCAGCTATCATTAGTGTTAGTGTATTTTATGTGTAGCCCAAGACAATTTTTCTTCCAATGTGACCCAGGGAAGCCAATGCTGGACACCACTGGCTTAAAAAAAAAAACTGTTGGGTTGCATTGTTTTACATACAAGGTCAATACTGCTCTAATTTGTGGCTTTAGTGTTATGTTTTTCTGTGGACTGGTTCTGGCCCAGTGATTCTGGCTCATGACACTTAGATAGAATTCTGTTAGCACTCTCCTTTCTCCTGATTTCTTTTTCCTGCTTTGAGGCTAAAAACAGTTATATTGGAAAAAGAAGACAAAGGCCAAGAGAATTTTTTATTTAATTTGATACTGCTGAGTTATTAAGGTGACACAAGTGACTTTCTACTTTCAGATTTCATATAATGTGATAAAACTCTCTTTATTGTCCAAATTACTCCTGGTCAGCTATTTTGTTACTTGCAACTTCAAACATTCCTAACTGAATCCTGAATTCCTATATTTCTTGTTTTCTCTTTGAAAGCTTTCTATTGGAGACTTTTACAGTTTTTCTGGCTGCCTAGCTTTTGAGTCTTCTTCCTATGTCATATGAATCTTGGTGGGACACAGAGACTGCATTAAACTATATAAATTAAAAATTCCAGATACTCACCTCCTCAACTGCATTTGAAGCTAGGGCTTAGACATATAAGGCTTTTCAACTGGATGTACCCATTCCAGGTTTTGAGTGTGGACCTAGTGACACAGGGAAACAGGAAAAATGGGTCATTCTCTGATAAAGGAAGTAGGCATAGCAAAATTCTGCCCTGCATTATCAGTGGCAGCAGTAACTAGAACAATCATTACTCTCTCTAGTCCTTGCAGAGGCAAAAGTCCTTTCCTCATCAGCACAGCTTTGCAGCCTAATTTGTGGTATTGTTTTAAGATACATAGTTATGAACAAGATGGTCCAGCTCTCTTGGTGATTCAGAGAGTCACCCAATAGCCTTTTTTTCTTAAATACTTTTCCCCCCTGGTTAATCAATCATGGTTTATTTCTTTTGCTTGCAACTAAAAATGCTGCGTGATGTATTTTCTATCTCCTAAGCCAAAAGAATAGAGGTCAGAGGAGCGACAGCTTAGAGTGGAAGAAACACCTCGCCATTTTTGCTTGAGTATGCAGCCACATTTTACAAATAAATTTGCACATTAAATAGCTGACAGGGGAAAGAAAAAGGAAGAAAAGAAACCCATGCACATTTTTTTAAATTAAAAAAATCATAAAATTTATGGCTTTAAAAGCCTACATAAAAACTCTTGGTAATATTTCAGGCTAACTTTTAAAACATTAATTTATATGGATTTTTCTTTTACCTTCTATTTTTCTATTTGTATCCTCTTTCAAATAGGTAGCCAAGCTCTGTGCTTCTTTGTCTCAAGGAAAATTTGGATATGAAAACATAAATTTTCACTTCCAACAAGATTTTTATTTTCTAACAATCTAGGCCCTTTGAAGAGATTATGCTAGATGACATTGAGGGAGAAGAGAGAAAAATGCCTCTTGAGACAGATGAAAGAAAAAGAATTAATTTTGACCATACTGAAAAACGTTTCCTCCTGATAGGGGTGCTAGGAGGAAGAATCATTGTAAGGATGCCTTAAGGGTCATAGCAGAGACCTTGCCTACTGTCAGTGCTGTGGTGAAGAAGTCATATAAATCTCAGAGAGGGAAGTCATATAAATCTCAGGCTTTCCAAAGATTCTTGCATCTTCTGTGTGGCATGTGGAAGCAGCAGTCAAGAGGAAGGCTGGATCCATTAGGACCATGTGAAATATGTCTAAGTAGTAATTATTGGTCTGATGGCTGATGACCAGAGAGGCTACCCTACATCATCATGCTACCTAAGACTCTCACATACTGTTATTACCCTAGTCTTGGGGGAAGCTCCAGGAATTGTTGATGTTATATTTAAGACTATCTTGACAATGGGTGGTCAAGAAATCAACATTAAGTACATTTATCGAAAATAAAGTAATACACTATAGTGTTAGTTAGATAGGGCTGCCAAAACAGAACCACCAAATGGGTAGCTTAAACAACAAGAAATTTTCTTCCCTTTCTGGAGGCTAGAAGTCCAAGATCAAGGTGACAGCATGGTTAATACTTTTTGAAATCTTTCTCCTTAGCTTGTACATGGCTGTCTTCTCCCTATGTTTTCATATGATCTTCCCTCTGTGTGTATAGGTGTCCTAATCTCTTCCTTTTATAAGGATACTAGTCATATTGGATACAGCCCACCCATATGACCTCATTATAACTTTTTTATCTTTTTGAAAACACTATCTGTAAATACAGTTGGTATCTGAGGAACTGAGGGCTATAACTTCAGCATATGAATTTGAGAGAGATGGGGACACAATTAAGCCCATAACAACTATCTTTTCCCCAAAAGAAGGTGAAATTGTATAAAATTAATATTTCTGTATAATGTTAGTAACAATGATGACACTAATAATGATAATGTTACCAGTAATATAAATACAATAGCAAATATTTTCCAATGCTTTAAGGGATTAGACACTTTGTAAACACTTTATGTGATAACTCATTTAACCTCTACAATAGACTAATGTAAGGGACATTATTGTTATTCTCATTTTATTAATGAGGAAGGTGAGATAGGCATAAAACATTTCTGTTACATTTATAAATATTATGCTATGCTGCTTAATAATAAAAATGTATAGTAATTATTAAGCATGGAAATCATGGTATAATTTATCCTTTAGTTGGGCCAGGCCAAGAAATTTTGCTTGTGATGTTCATCCTCATTTTGCCCTTGGTTCATGAAGGCTCCTATCATTTAATGTGGGTAGCAGTCAGAAATTCTAAAATTGGGTGGCAAGGAACCAGAGGTGAGGTAAAATCCATGGATTCACCTCCATTTTTTTCTAGATTATAGATATGTGGTTCTCTGCTGTCTAGATTATAAATAAAATATAATGAAATTCCATGAATCTACAGTTTTATTTTTTATTTAATGGGCCTAGATTTGGTTCTGTAATAAAAATATCCTGGACCTAGATCAATAAGGTATTGCCTTTGTTTTTTCTGAAGTTTTATTTCTTGGCTTTAGGATACTTGTATATCCTCTTTGCTCGGTTAGTTTGGTTACTTCTTGAACTTTCTAGGTTTGGGCTCCTTTGTTAGGGATCATGTAAATCAGGATCCATAAAAGATTGATATAAGACTAATTTCTTTTCTCTAATTACTACAGGACAAAACCCTGTCCTACTCACTGGCCCTGCAGAGGAAGAGTGAACCGTGCTAGCTCATTTTAGAGGTTGACACTTCAAAGAAGTGAGCATAGTGGTGAACCATTTTAACCAGAAACCTAACCAAGGATGAACTTTCTTAGTGGGCGATCTCATTATCTGCAAAGTGAAAAAGCAATGAAAACTTTCTTGATACAGTTGATTATTATATGAAAACACTTTAAAATATCAATAATAGGTAGATAGTATTTATTGTTTTTATTATTATTGTTTTATAATTCTACTTCTTGGTTATAATCGATGGTGACAGATACAAGAGGCACTGGAAAAGAACTGAGGAAATAAAAGAGAGCTATTTCTTTGCAATAATGATAGAAAAACATCTAACAAAATAGGTTAGAACAATTTATCTTCATACTGCTACATGGTAGAATTGCTAGTAAGTTTCTAAGTAATACCTGGCTTTACCAAGATCAATTAAGTCAGTGGCCCTGGAAGTGAGGCCCAAGTATTAGTTGTTTAAAAAACTTTCCAGGTGATTCTAACATAAAATTAAGATTGAGAACTAGTGAGCTATAGGAAGAGATATCAGAATTAGTCAACTATCAGATGTGTATAAGTAAAACTAAAGAAGGTAAGTTGTGAGGGGGTCAGAGAAGAGGGAAGGGGTGGGAGAGGAGGTAGGAGCAACCAAATATATAGTGATGGAAAGAGAACTCACACTGGGTGGTGACATATAATGCAGCAAATGGACAATGCACTATAGAGTTATACACCTGGAACCTATGTAACTCTTAATAACCGACATCACCTCAATAAGTCTAACAATAAAAATATTTTATATAAAAATACTGAATAACATTGGATTAAATAAAATAGAAGTTTATATCTCTCACTTAAAACAATTCTGGAGGTAGGCAATCCAGGGCTGGTGTGGTAGCTCTATGGTATTAACAGGTGTACTTATGTTCATATCATCGTTTGCAGAATGTGAATTTAATTCACAAGGTCACCTCATAGTGTTTCATTATTTATTTATTCAACTAATATTTATTGAACACCTACCCTGTAGCAGGAACAGTTTTAGGATCTGGTTGCATTTTAGATAGAGTGGCTACAAAATATCTTGCTGAGAAGGTGACATTGGGTTTAAAAAAAAAAAGAACATCAAGGAAGTAAGCCATATAGGTATCTAAAGAAAAATGTCCCAAGCAGAGTAAGGAAGTGTCAAAGTTTCCAAGGTAGGAAGGGGCCTGATGTGTATGAGAAAAAATGAAGTGGCCAATGCAGATAGAGCTAAATGAGTGCAGGGTCAAGCATGATATGAGAGAGATTGGGGGTGGAAAACACACTAAGTAGGCCTTATAGGCTACAATAGACTTTAATTTTAGCCAGAGGGTAGAGGATATAGGACTTTGAGCAAAGAAGTGACATGACAATTTGTAATTTCATCAAGACATTGTGTTAGAGAACAGAACCACTAATTGTCCAGATGGAAGCAAGGATACCAGTCAGAATGCTATTGTAATTATCAAGGCAAGAGATGATGGCAGCTTGGACCAGGTTGGTAGCCATAAGTCTGATAAATCAACTAATTCCAGATTTAATTTGAAAACAGAGCCAATGTTGTTCATTAATGTCATGAATGTGGCATGACAGTAAATTCAGGAGTAAGGATGGCTCCAAAGGTTTGGGGCTGATAAACTGAATGAATGGAATTAGCATTTACTGAAATAAGACTGAAAGAGAAGATTTGGGTCAAAACTAGAAGTTTAGTTTGGACGTGTCTAGTTAAAATTTCTGTTAGACATTTGTGTCAGTATTCAATTTATTGATTCTCAGCTCCAATGTATGCTCTGTGATAATGGAATTTCTTTAAGCATTTCTCTTTTAAAGTGATCACAATGTTAAGCTTTCTTAGTAGAGGGTGTCAGAGGGACATTGCTGGAGGAAGAGGCTTTTTCTCTTACCATTTCTGATGTAGACTGGGCATTGACGATGTAGGTTTGAGGACATTAAGTGGATCTGCTTGAGCCCTGGGTTCAGGATCTGGCCTCTCTATGATACTGAAGCTTCAGTCTGGCAATAACTGCTTTGCAGCCCTCCTGCCATTGAAACCAGTGCCCCCACAATTTTTAAGGACCTCCTTCCCCTGCCCACACTCTGACTTCCTCTTCAAGTCATTGACTGCTGATTACCTGTTTCCACTTGTTCTTCAAAGTCCTGTTGTTTGTCCAGCAACTCCAGACTAGCTCTGGCCTCCTCTACTATCAGCTGGGCTGAACCACATCTTCTCCAACAAAGTTTTAACCCCTTTCAAGCTTGCTAATCCTTGGACACCTTTCTTCAATCCTAGGGTACCATATGTCTTATAGTTAACCTTTTATAATAGCTCATAATTATTTATTTTAAGCTTCCCTATTTAATTTACTCCATGGTTTTCCTCTCCTGTTTGGTAGACTGCAACAACTTCCAAGTGGAGAAGTTTATAGGCAATTGGTTATATAAGACTGGAGTGTACAGTGAAAGTCTAAGTTAGGGGTATACATTTGGAACCAGAAACAATAGATGATGGTAAAAGCTACAATGGATTAGCTTTCAAAGGAAATAAACAACACAATACTGAACCTTGGTCTAAAATTCAGAGAAAGTAGAAGTAAGAAGTAACAAAGGAGGCTATGGATGAATACTGAGAGAGAGGGGTAGAGAGAAGAGAGAGAGATGATAAATAGAGAGATATGCAAAGAAATATTTCAAGGAGAATATGATCAACTGTGTTAAATGCATCCTCTTGGTCAATTAGAATAATGGTGGGAAATTGGCCATTGGATTAGGTGGTATGAAGGTCTTGGTATATAGTAATTGCAGTGGAGTAGAAGGAGTTTAGTTTTAATTTCAGAGAGTTTGTAATAACCTGGTACAATGAAATCATGGACAGTGAGTATGGAAATTCTTAAAGACTTTTTCTATGAAACAAATGATAAATATGGGTTAATGTGTAGGAGAGTATGGATTTAAGAGCAGGGTTCCCTTCTTTTATGTGATGAAAGGAAAAAACAATATTTTTATGTTAATGCAAAAGTTCTAGTAGAAAGAAAAAAGTGATGATGGGGGAGAGAGAGGGCAGAACTCTTGGATTCCTGGAGCAATGTCTGGAAAGAAGAGAGGGGATGGAATCCAGTGTACAAATAGTAGGGCTCATGCATAGTACCAGGAGAGAAGACAACCTAGGCACAAACATTATGGCATAGGTAAATATAATAGTGGGGGTGTACAGAACATTCTTTTGATTTAATTTATTTCATCAATGAAACAAGAAGTAACGTTATTAGCAGAGATTACAGATGGGAAAGAGTCTGTTATAGGCTTAACGAGCGAGGAGATAGGAGGTAGTTAAAAATGAGCAGAAGAATGTATTAACTCAAGAAATATACAACTTGCAGGTAAATTTGAGAATTATATGAAGGAGTTGAGGGAAGATGGCAGAATACAGAGCACAAGAAATCTGTCTCCTCATATAGTCAATAATTGAACTGACAGAATCTGATGTTACTATTTTGGAACTCTAGAGTCTCTTGAGGGCTTGCAATTTCCAAGAGAAGGCTTACATGATAAATTGTGGTTAATTTCATTCAATTTTTAGCTTTTAGTCCAGTAGTGGGTACCTATTCCTCACCACCAGTTCTTTGGCAGCCAGCTGGACCCACATTCCTGGAGCTACTTCCATGCTTCTTGCAGAAACTGGTGTAGATGATAAGAATCTTGTTCATTAAAATACCAAGCAGATTTTCTTTGATTGTTGACTGCTGCTTCTGATTGCAGTATATGGACACATAGAGAGGAAAATACTGTTGCATACCCAACATTCATTATAGCATGTCTACTGATAGCTATAATGACTTCCATGAAACTTAAGAGATTTCCCCCTTCATTTTTCTCTTTCTGCCCATTTGAAGTTAAACATTTAAGGACTCTGGTGTTAGAAAGTAACAACATATTCGGGGTAATTTAGAAAGTCACTGTGTACGTTCAGGAAAAGTACAGACTCAGAAAAGACCAGAGAAGATTTTAAATTTATACCTTGGGCTGATCACTGATACAAGGACAATAATAAAAAACAAAACAAAACAGTAAACCCTGGAGAAGAGGGAGAAACTTATCTCCAGAGTTGTCACATTATAAGGTTCAAGTGTCCAGTTTTAAACAAACAAACAAAAATTACAAGGCATACAAAGAAATAAGAAGGTATGGACCATTTAAAAGAGAGAAATGAATCAATAGAAACTATCCATGAAAAATAATAGATGATAGACTTACTAGGCAAAGACTTTATAATAACTGGCTTAAGGATACTCAGAGAGCTAAAATAAGATGTGGACAAAGTCATGAACAAAATGATATATAGTTAATAAGATAAATACATAAAAAACTAAAAAGAAATTCTGGAGCTGGAAATTATAATATAATATAAATTATAATAACTGAGATGAAAATTTCAGAAAAGGTATTTAAATGTAGATTTGAACATCCAAAAGAATTAATGTACATGATGATAGGGCAATTGAAATGGTCAGGCCTGAGGTACAGGAAGCAAAAAGATTAAAGAAAAGTGAACAAAATCTAAAGGACCTTTGAGACACCATGAAGTGGATCAGCATGCATGTCGAAGGAGTGTCAGAAGGAGAGAGAGAGGAGAAAAAAGTTTATTTGAAGAAATAATGTCTAAAACCTTTTAAAATTCAATGAAAGATATGTATTTAAACATCCAATAAGCTCAATAAACTATGCAAGATAAATTCAAAGGGACACACACTGAAGCACATTATAATCAAACAATTTAAAGACAAAACCAAAGAGAGAATTTTGAAAGTAGCAAAAGAGAAGTGACTTGTCACATACAAGTCACAGATTCTCATCAGAAAACTTGGTGATCAGATGGCAATGCATTAATATATTTAAATTCTGAGGAACAAAAACTGTTAACCAAAAATCCTATGTCTGGCAAAACTGTTCCTCAAAACTGGGGATGCAGTTAAGACATTCCCAGATAAACAAAATCTTAGAGAGTTCATTATCACTAGATCTGACCTGCAAGAAATACTAAAGGGAGAACTTCAGTTTGAAATGAAAGGCACTAGACAGCAATTCAAAGCTGTGTAAAAAAATAAAGATCTTTGGTAAATGTATTTCCATGGACAATTATTAAAGGTTGTATTACTATAACTTTGTTTTGTGATTACACTATTTTTCTCTATCATTTAAGAAACGAATAAATAAAAATAATTATTAGTGTATGTTTTTGAATACACGATTTAGAGATGTAGTTAGTGACATCAATATATGAAAATGTATAGGAATGGAGCTACAAAGGAATGGAAGTTTTGTATGTTATTGAATTTAAGCTGGTATAAATTCAAATTAGAGTGTTATAACTTTAGGATGTTAAATATAATCTCCATAGTAACAGCAAAGAAAGCAAATAGAATAATAGTTTCCTGAGGTAGGGGAGAGGGAAGAATGGGCAGTAGAGGATTTCACTTTTGTAAGTTGAAAAATGTTCTAGAGATGAATGGTGGTGATGGTCTGAATGTACTTAATGCTACTGAGCTGTAAACTCAAAAAAATGATTAAAATGTGAATTTTTTAATGTACATTATCCAACAATTTAAAAGTAAATAATTTAAAATAGAATTAATACCCATGAAATTAAAATGAGCACACTCATTAGTGTTTTGTGTCTTTTCAATACTACACTTCAGTGGTGTAGGTGCAATTCTACCACAGATCCAGTGCAGATGTAAGTTTCTCAAGGTTGTGAGCTAATAAGGTAATACGAGAAAGGGGTCAAGGAGTTAAGAGTATACAAAGGATGAATGTAATGACTGATCATGGAACGTAAGCTCATCACTAAAACGCTAGCCATTAAGATTAGGCTAGTAACAGGAAGTGGGGGACAGCAAAAGGGCCCTGACCCTAATGAGTCAACTTTCTTTAAGCAGGCTTCCTGGGTTTTAGAGGGCAGAATTTGTCATATTCTATAAATAACTGTAAGGGATTCTGAAAAATCTGTCATTTTATTCTGAGAAGCAGTGTGTCTTGTTAAAAAAAGAACAAAACATGCTATTTACTAGGGGAAAAGGGGAGAACACACATACAGAATACACGCAGACAGCAACTGGCCTCTTCAGTCACAGTATGGAATAATGTCCTGCTTAATGAATCTCTTTGGGAAAGAGCATTACAGAAGAGGTGATGGAGCCTGGGGGAAAGGAGATGTTCTCATTTAATCAAAAGTAGGTACAGGGTCATTTAGGCAAAACATGTGAGTTATGGGTAGAAAACTAGTTGTCTTTGCTCATCCATCTATCTCTCATCACCTTCTCCTTCAGGCATACTTCCTTTCTAGTCATAAGACTCTTCATATATGTCTCATTTCTTTTACTTACAGAAGTTTCTTTCAGGAAAGGATCAGATAAACCCATTTTCATTATGGTTTAAATGATTGAAAACCTTTAGAGTCACTTATCTGAATGGGGTAAATGTTTTTAAAGGGGTGAAACCTTAAGCTGAAAGGTGTGACATCTCATTGAAGTGGATTTCCAGTTTAGGAAGTGATAATGGTTTAAGAGATATGAGGAGCTTCTTGTAGCCTCTGTAATAGGCTGACTGAATGTACCTTTTTAAACAGGACAGAAAACAACAGTACTGTCCTGTTCCAAATGGTAGGTATGGTCAGCCTATTGGCACTTTGAATTTAGCCCATGAGACTAGACTGACTATACGTTATCGTTTGAAATGGGACAGTGCCATTGTTTTCTGTCCCCTTTAAAATGGTACATCTGGTCAGCCTACTCTGTAAGGATGTCATTTGGCCATTCGCTAGCCAAATGCTCCTAAGGAAGTATATCACTGGTCAGAGATGCATGGTTCAATCTTTCAGACTGTCAATCTGACAACAGCTATTAAATTCAGTCTGTGCCCAAATACAAAGGAGCATTTTACAATTGGATTGAATAAAGGATAACAGCATAAAAGATACAGAAATCACAATCACACAATTGTGGGACTGATACTTCTCATGATTCAATCAGTGAATGTTGGGAAGTTGAGTTAACCTCATGGCATTTAGCAAAATTGACAGGACAAATTTTTGCTTGTGACGGAAGCACACTTTATTCCATGGTCATTGAATATCCAAATAGAATTGACTGACAATTTGTCACATGTCACCAAGAGATATCCTAAAGCATCCATAGATGACAGAATAAGAATGCTGCTTAACATGAATTTTATTGCATCTCAGCACATGCTCCAGACAATAATCATTATTATCTAGGTAAGGCTGTGCTCAGATTATTATTATTACTGTATCTTTGCATTTGTATTCTGCCAACTACTGTGAAAGGTAAAATTGATAAATGGAGGGACTGATGGTGAGTGGCAGAAAACCTGTGGCTTCAAGTTTTTTGCAAGCCTGGAATATTAGGAGTGGTTGCGGGAGGGTGGGATTGTTTATGTAATTGGAATCATTGTCTGGATACACTAGACTATCTCTTATTCAATCTCCTTCCTTCCCACCCTTCCTCCCCCTCATCTCTCTCTGTTTTTATTTTCCATTAATTTTTGTCAAGATATTTTATTTTGAAAAGACACAAGGAAAAATGTGTAATAACCAGGACAAAGATTTAAATGACTGATTAGTAGCAGGTCAAAAATTTAAATGATTGATGTAGCAGGGTGGCCAGGCCAATTGTTGACATAGAGTAATTCCTTCTTACCAAATGGCATATATCTGCTGTCTGAAGCCCTCTGAATATATCTTTGCCACAGAAATCCTAGATGGGTCCCTAAGGATCCTAAAATCCTTAAGATATTCTCAATATGTAGAAGCTAAAGTGTTAGATCTTGACATTGGCAGGGGATCAGCAGGAAGCAGCTCCCCCTGTCTCATCTGATTGTTCTGAATTCATGTTATATCAGTTGTGAACTCTTAGAATGGCCTCCAAAGATTCAAACAGAGAAGACTGATGTGGGGGAGGAAAAATAAAATGAATTGCTGCTTTGTAATGTACTGGCTTTTGTTCTCACGTGTAAAAGTAGGCACTCAGCTTACTTGGGCCTTTGGTGAGGAACTGAATCAGTATTGTTTTGCTTATCAAACTGTCTTTTTTCAAGCAGAGAGTATCGACTGAGTAGATGAGCAAAAGCTAAAAGACATGCTTAATTCATGGGTTCAAGACCCCTATGAATCTAAGCGATGATTCAACTCATTTTATGTGGCCTATTATAACCCTTGCAACATTTGCTTATTAATCTGTATTATGGATTTATTACTATATTATATGTAGGTGTCCACTTCTTATTGAAAAGGTCCTTGGGACTCCCAGAGGGATTTGAATTTTACTGTTTGGACACTTCTTCCCTCCAAAATTCAGAAGGCATAAAAATGTTTTGTATCTTAACAGGATTCATGTCTTTTCAATCATAGTTAACAATGGAATTCTTGACAGAAACTGCATCCTCTGTTACCTTGTTATGTTCATTTCTTTGAACCCTTTGCACATTGTGTATGATTGGATCTGTGCAGATTAAAATAGCACTCAGAGCCAATTTAAGGCTTAGGATGAGTGAGCCTGAGCATTAGAGACATTCTGGCACACACATGCACCTTGTAAATTCTGTTGTTAAATTTACAGTGGGTGTGATGGAATGTGCAGCTCAGGCACTTTACTCTTGTTAGTGCAAAAGTAAATTGTAAGGGCTCTCACACAGCTCCTTGGAGAATGAAGAAGGAGAGGGAATGGAAAAGATTTTCTGAAATCTGGTACCCTCAGATGCAAATACACTCATCAGCAAGGCTAACATCTTTGTTGATGTTAGCCTTGTATAATAATTAAATACATGCTATTGCTTAGTAAAAGAAAATCAGGGTGGTTTTTCAGCACATTCATAATGAAATTGATACTAGAAACAAGTGTTCCAAGTGTATTGATAAGATACAGTAAATGATGGAGAATTACTAAAGAGTAGCCTCATGATGGCGTATTTGGAAAGTAAATATTTTCTTCAAAAATGTGTATTGTTAAATAACAAACATATTAATCTGACATGATTATCTGTTAGATCAGTAGTTCTCAATTTTGTAGGGACATTAAAATCTCCTGGGGAGCTTTAAAAATACAGACACCTTGGTCCAACCCAAAGGGATTCTCATTTACTTTGTCTGGGGTATGGTCTGGGCATCAGAATTTAAAAAATATCCCTGATGAATTAAAGAAAATTCCACCTTTCTTGGGGTGTAATTAACAAATAAAATTATAATTATTTAAAATATACAACATGATGATTTGATATACTTAAATATTGTGAAAGGACTCACCCAATCAAATTAATAAATTTGTCACCTCACAGTTACCCTTTTTTGTGTGTATGTGAGAATGGTTAAGGTCTACTATCTCAACAATTTTTTTTATCTTAACAAATTTCAATTGTGCAATATGGTATTATTAATAATAGTCACCATCACTAAACATCAGATCCTCAGAATTTATTCATCTTATAATCGACAGTTTTTATTCTTTTACCAATTTCTCATTTATCCAACCCCAGCCCCTACTCTCTTTTTCTATGAATTCAACTATTATTTTTCAGATTCCACATTTAAGTGATACTATGCAGTGTTTGTCTTTTCCTGTTTGGCTTTCCCCTCAGCATAATGCCCTCCAGGTTTATCCATATTGTAGAGTCCAGGGTGAGAAACTCCAGGTGAGAATCTCTGGGTGAGAACAACTTTGAACCATTTAGTTTAGAGTTAGGTGCCTTATTGACACAAATGCTTTAAAAAGTAAAAAAGTTACTCATTTATAGCTGTGTATTTTCAATATACATATATAGTTCAAACTATAAGTGCCTCCAAAAATAATTGTCTAAAAGCTTTTAAGGCTTAGAAACAGTTGAATTAAGAGATTCAATTTTTAATGGAATATATCTAGAAATATTGTTTTATAACTTTGTTTAAAATTATAAGGCATAAAGTTTATAGAAATCCAGAACTGTTTGTATTTTAGACAGCAAAACTTTTGAGCACACATAGTTAATGGTTTTAATAAGAAATGTTTTCATAGCGGTACGTAGCAAGAGCAAAGGTATTTCTATATAACAAAGTGATATTCATTTATCATTAGGAGAGAGACAATAATCCCTAGATAGAAGATAATAGCAGCTGAATACTGATAAAATTTTGACTGATTTGATTACCGTTAATTAAGAATTCAGGTATTTCTGAGATGCAGACCTGCTTTTTATCAGAGGTGATGGGGATTTTTTTGACACTTCAAACAGTCTGAGTTGAGTGAAGTCTATTTCAACTTTGAGGTAGAAGAAAGGCTTTGATGTAAGTATTTCTCATTGTTTGACTATTGGCATAAAGAATAAATTTACTTCATTAGTAACATAAAACCCTATTGGTGGGGCCTATTTACAAAGTCCATTGAAAAGCATTGTGGGACACCTTTTCTTCTTCCAGGAATGAATCACCTTTCTTACTTATCTTTGTTAAATCTGAATAGAAAAAAAATGTGAATACAGGTAACCCTTGTATAATGTGGTTATTAGGCTCCTAAAAAATGCCATGGTATGTGAATCCGTATTATATGAAACAAAGATCTAGTACAAAAAAGGGGGTTAGTTTCCAAAAATTAAAAAAAAACGTACTATTATATTTTTATAATTAAGAGAAATAATCTTTATTAAAGCCATTTTCACCAAAAGTATAACATATTAATGTATACTAAATAATGTTTTCTTTGTCATCACTACTAAGCACCATTAACCAACGTTGTTTTCTTTTTGACAAGATGTCTTCATCCTCTGAACTTTCTTCAGCATAATCTTGACTTCTATTCTGCATTTTTTGCAAAAAATTCTATTATTTTAGATTGCTTGCCTTTTCCTGAGAGATCTTTATAAATTTCGTTATATGGTGCTAAGCATTAGTGATGTTCACTCTTAAACTTTGTGCTTCTTTCAGTGGAAGGATCTTCATTTAGGAAATGAAGCTCCAACTGTTTGGCTAAGTCTAGGCCTTTCTTTACACTTTATAGAGTGAAAATGTTTAAATTCTTTGCTTTCACCTGTGTTATTGTCCCCTGAATTACCTTGGCATATTCCAGATGTCATTTCCACCAAATTTTCCCTAATTTCAAGTGAGATATCTTTTGCTCTTAGAAGCTGTTATTTTGTACCCTAATGTTCATCACAGCACTGTTCACAGTGGCCAAAATATGGAAATAACCAAAGTGCCCTTTGATAGATGACTGGATAAAGAAGCTGTGGTACATACACACAATGGAATATTACTCAGCTATAAGAAAAGATGAAATATTGCCATTTGCAACAAAACGGATGGACCTAGAGATCATCATGCTAAGCGAAATAAGCCAGACAGAAAAACCAAGAACCATATGCCTTCATTCATATGTGGAATATAAAACTAAATGCAACAAAGAAAAAAACAAAAAAGCAAACAAACAAAAAATTCATGGACACAATCAATAGTTTAATGGTGATTTGGGGGTAAGAGTGGTGGGGGTGGGAGAAGAGGGAGGGTTGGGAGAGGAGGAAGGGGGTCCCAATATATAGTTATGGAAAGAGAACTCACACTGGGGGGTGAACATGTAATTCAACAAATAGATGATGCAGAATTGTGTACCTGGAACCTATGTAACTCTTGATAACAAATGTCACCCCAATAAGTTTAACAGTAAAAATATTTATATATATATATAGCTCTTGCTATGTTCTGTGTTGTTTGGGGATTTCCCTAATTTCAAATGAGGTATTTTTTGCTCTTAAAAACTCTGATTACATTGCATATTGTTCAGGTATTTCCCTAATTTCAAATGAGACATTTTTTGCTCTTAAAAGCTCTTATTACATTCCATGTTGTCTGAGGATTTCTCTAATTCTCAAACTGTGTTAGAAGTGAAACCATGTTCTATGATGCTGTGTTGTACAAGAATTACCTGTATTTAAACTGATTTTTTTATTCTCCAATTAGACAGTAAATTCCCAAGGCTAGCCATTCTTAGTGGCCCTCATCTTCCAGGAATCTATTTCCATCACACCGTTCTTGAGGTAAAAGGTAATTAAGAGAAAACTGTATACCAGTTTACACTGGAAAATAGCCTGATGGTTGATGGACAACACTCTATGTTGCCAACAAACATGTATTTTAGAATTAAAAATAGTAGTTTTTGAGAGTGCAGTTTCCTAATATAGAGGTTTTTGATTTATCAATAGTTATAAAATAAACTCCATTCATTTTAGAAAAGTCTTAGTAAGAGTTGTCACAAGGCATTTTTGTACAGCTGATGTTATTGACCTCAATGAGACTCTCTAAGGACAAAGTAAATTCCCAAGGATTTCAGTTTTTTTCTTTCTTTCTCATAAATTCTATATATTTTTTCTCCACAGCTTATATGATGGTTAATTTTGTATGTGAACTTGAGAATGCCCAGATAGCTGGTGAATCAGTATTTTACAGTCAGTCCGTGAGGGTATTTCTGGGAAGAGATTAGCTGTTTGAATTAGATGTTTGAATCTTTAGGGAGATCACCATCACCAATGCAGGTAGGCATCATCTAATCCTCTCAGGGCCTGAACAGAAAACAGACAAAGGGAGGAAGAATTTGCTCTTTTTGCTTTATCTGGGACATCCATCATCTCCTGCCCACAGACATCAGTGCCCTTGGTTCTCGAACCTTTGGGTTAGTAGTGGGATTTACAGTCAGCTTCTCTGGTTCTCAGGCTTTCAGACTCAGGCTGAATTATATCACCAGTTTCCTGGTTCTCTAACTTGAAGATGGCAGATTGTGAGACTTCTCAGTGTCCATAATACAATTCCTATAATAAATTTCTTCTTGTATATATGTGTACATATCCCAGTATTTCTGTTTCTCTAGAGAAACATATGTCATAAAGAAATCAGAAAACTTGAAAATCATCCTAAATTTTCTCTTGATTTTAGGATGACAGCACCTAGGTTTTGTACATTGTGAGTGCTTAACAGACACTTCTTTGAATGAAAAGTAGGATGTGTAAGTCACGATTTACAGCAATAAAGTAGGACAATTTGTGATTATTGACAAGAGACCTTCACCAGTCTTTGCTATTTTTAACATGACCATTCCCGAGACCTAACAAGTGCTCTTTCTCTGTTTCCCTGTACTTCTCAGCACTACTTAACATTAATTTACTTTAGTCCTTTCTATAGTTGATGTGAGAATTTTGAATTGTTTTTCCTCCTTAGAAATCTTAAAAGTTGGGCTTAGGAAATCATGAGACAAGAATTTAAAGAAAATACCACAGCATATGACATTTGCCCAAAATAAAATTAAGAGCAATTCTCAGAGGTGGGATAAGACACAGGTTTTCCTGCAACTTAACCTAATGCTTTTTAGAACGTGTGTTCCATCCACCTTTTGTTTAACCACATGCTAGGCTGTGACAAAGACAATGTTGTGACTCTTACTAGATTTTATTTTCTTCTTCCTGGGCACAAAAGACTATTTTCCAGTTTTCTTAGATTGGGAACATAGGATAATTTCTGGATAATGGGGTATAGTCAGAATTGATTTAAGCTACTTTCAAGATTTGTACTCAAAATACCTTATACGGCTCTATCCCCCAGCCATTTCTTTTCTTCCTTCTGAATAACCTTAGACACTATGTGTTCCAGATGGTTTAGCTACAGAATGGCAGGAACCCAGATCTCTGACTCATAACTTGAAGGAGAGTCATTGAAGAAAACAATCTGGTAATAAGAGAAAAATAAAGTTTGTTGATAATATGAAAAATAGAGTTTGTTATGATGAGCCACTAAGATTTCAGTATTTCTTTCTTCAATATAGCTTGTTCTATTTACATAGTCTATGACAACTCTGGGCTTTATCTACTATAAAAACTGCATTTATCCCTTCTGTTTTCTATGGTGAAATAACCCATGACTACTTTTAATTATAAGAAAAATTAATTAATTTTTCCCATATTTCTTTATTTTTCTGTCTTTTCTTCATTTCACTTAGTTGTAAATTAACTCTGACCTTGGGAAAATTTCTTATGGGCTCTTCCCCTCAGTTTCCTCAGTATGAAATAAAAATACTTTTGTTTCTTGATTTATTACTCATACTGTCAAAAAGATGGATGAGTTGATAATTATTAGGAAAGTAGTATATAAGCACAGAGAATTATGTTTTATAATCTTATTTTCATAAGAATAGTAAAAAGTATTTTTATATGGTAGATTTGGGAAAAGTTATGAAGGAAAGATTTATTATTTGTTCACTAATTTGTTTTTCTTTTTACAATTGAAATAATTCCTTTAGGTTACATAGATAATCAATTTATCTTAAAACTGGAAGGCATCTTAATATGTCCACAGAAATATTTAAAATGCTTCAGGGCACTGATATTAAGAATGTTATATGAGATAAAGTGATTGATATAAAGAAAAACATGGGTGGCTTTTCATGCAGTTTCATATTGCAGTACAAATGTGCTGTTGATTCTAGCCTAGACATGAATGAAAAATCATTACAATTCTTAGGGGCTCAGTGAACTTGTAAAAATATAATATGAATAATGGTTGATCTTACAAGGAGATCAGACTTAAAAAAATTAATTCTTAATAAGGCATGTTAGTCTTTTAAAGCAGTGTTAATATTTAACCATAATTAGTCTTTAAACTTTGGCAATTATTTTAAAGTATTCTTCATGATCTGTTTGAACCATAACTTAATTATGAAAACTGTATTTATTTTTAACTTTGAGATTATCTTAAAGTATCCTCAAATATATTTAATCTATAATATATTTAATCACATTAGTCAGGATTTAAAAGTAGAATAATAGGATTGATAGTAGTTTTCTTGCTTCATATATAACCTAGGTTGTCAAAGAACTAAACTGAAAATTCCTCTTAAATGATTCTGATAATCCTTAGAAAATGGTCAACATGTGCTCCACTGATAATCCAATATATGTCCCATGCTTGGCAATCCATGACATTGGCTTTTCCTCCTCTTCATCTTTGGCTCAATGGGTGATATATCCTGTCTTGCTGGTACCCAGATCAGGAGCCAGGCTACTGATGATCCTCAAGGTGCCACCTGGTTTGGCACTGATGCCTGTAAACATGCTCTGAAGTTACTAATGCATTATGCTCAGACCACTGATGTTTGCATCAATGGTCTTTGTGTCCAATGAAGTGTTGGCATAAAGTGGCTTCTGCAGCCAATGTTGTTCGAAGACTCATGATGGTAAAACTTATATTACTGTTGGTGACAGCATCTCCACCTGGGCTGACAATGGCCAAAATTGAGGATGTTACTTTCACTACAGAGCTTGCGTTAATACAACTTGTTCAGGAGTTCCCTCTCTTTTTCTGTGACAATCAGGCATGAGTCCTTAGGACAGGGCTTGGGAAAGAACTAACTTAATTGGTAATAACCAGGCTCTCTTCAGAATCCCTCCTTGAATCTAACCCTTTGTCATATTACAGACATCAATTCTGGTTTCCTTTTGGGAATTCGTAATTTATCATTTAATCTTCCTTATTTTTGGAAACCTAGAAGTTAATGTGAACAAGGAATGATGATGAGACAAATGGGAAATCAAATGTATTCATCTTAAGAGTCACCTGAACCTCATCCTTACCTTCCGGAAAACAAAGAATATAAATTAGCTAGAATCTCAAGGTGGGGGTCCTTCTTACCTTTTGCTCTATACATGTCTCTTGGTATATACATTTTTCTGTAGAACTAGATTGGGGACTACAAAGGAGTGGAGGAATCAAGGAACATATTTGTGTGTGTGTGTGTGTTTTAAAGATGGTTAATAAAGGAACATATTTAATTGCTGATAGGAATTTACAAAATAGGCAAGGCAGAACATGCAAGAAAAAGACTCAGCCATTCAAGTAAATTCCCAGAAAAGCACTGGACAGAACCTGCTTTTGACAGCAGGATGGGTTCTTTTGTTCTCTTTCTTACATTAGGGTGCTTGCTCAGCCAGAGCTCTTCCTGACATTTTTCTTCCCCACATTTGCCAAGCTCATTTCTATTCCTTCTTCTAGTAGTTACTATACATTAACCCCATTTTTTACACCTCACCCTCCCCTACTTGGTATAGATGCCCTTCATTTGTATTCAGCCAGCTGTCAAAGGGTACTTTTATCATAGAGCTTTTCATACTTTATTATAATCAGTAATAATCCATTCACTTCTCAGTTCCTCCCACTAGGTTATAAACTTTTTGAGTACTTTCTCTAACTTTCTTTTCTTTTTTGTGTGTGATAAAATATAGATGATCCCAAATTTAGCATTTTAACTATTTTTAAGTGTTTAGTTCTATGGCATTAAATACATACACAATGTTATGCAATCATCACCATCATCCATGTCCAGAACTTTACCTTTCCCAACTGAAATTCTGTATCCATTAAACATTAACTAACCTCCATTCTCCCCTCCCCCAGCACCTGGCAACCAGCATCTAACTTGTTTATATAGTCTCAGGCAGGATCACAGTTCCTATCATATCATAGGTGGGCAATAAATGTTTATTCAATAAATGAGTAAAGGTACTTATTGATTTTTGTTAATTTTCCAGTGGAAATTATGAGCCATTGCCTTTAAATTTGGAGTGACTATCTCATCTCTATATTAGTCAAATGAAATGTAATATATCAAAATTTATTCTAATCACAGTGTGCCCTTATTTGATGAAAGAACATCATCATTTGAAGAAGGACTGAATAAAAGTGGATGACAGTTCAGCTCAAAAAATGAATGCATGCAAAACAGAGTATCTAGATTATTAAACATAAACACAAAGGAATTCAATTATTGGTAACCTTTACAAAGCAAGTACAAGAACAAAAATAATCACTAGTTTCAGAAAAATGCCAGATAAATGGCAATGTCAGCTATTTATGAAATTAGGGCACACACAAAAAAGATTACACAAGTGAGTTTTTTTGTTGTTACAATGACATTGTGAGTCCATGATTGGGTTGCAGATGTTGCTTAGAAATGCCAATAAAAACAAGGAGGTCGAGCCTGATAAAACTATTGTTTTTAATTAATCATTAGACTGGGTTTTGGGGAAATAAGCAGTGTTATTTCACAAAGTTATAGTGTTTTTTTCAATTCTTAATTTGAGAAACATATGAAGCTAGCTATATTTTCAAATTTAGTGATTCCTTTGATGGCATTGTATTTGCTGAAATAAGAAAAAGCATGAGTTTGCTGACAGTCATAGGTATAGTTGTAATAATAAATGAATGACAACAGGCAGATCCTTTCAGATCAGCAAATTCCTATTAGCATTGGTAGAAGCCAGTTTCCTCTGTTCCTCTGTGCCGGAGGTTAAGAGGTACAGATTGGCATTAAGGCTGCTGTGTCGATTCAGGTTTCTCTAAAATATGGGTTAATTTCTTGAGCCACTTAGACAAAAAACAATCTAAAGCAAAGTGTCAGTGATAAGAGTCAGTTATAGGAAATCAGCACGGGTTCTCAAGGAAGAGACCAGAAAATCTGGTCAAGGAGGGTCAGAGTACTGGTGGGCAAAGAGAACATTCACAACCAAGTTATGCAATTATGTTGTTTCAACCTGATCCCCTCCCATTTCACAGAGTATTTTTTATAGTGCAAACTTATGCTTTAAAATTTAGAAAGCCATGGGATCCTATTATTTAAGAAATTATTAGACCATGTAATAGTATAAAATAATAATCTGGACATAGCAGATAATGTTCAGATGCTGTGTTTTAAATGACAGAGCTGATTTTAGTTCTGCTGTTTAGCAGCTGTGAGGAGATCGAACTAGATAATCAGAAAGTTCTCAAAGTTCTATAAAGTTATAAAATTTATAAACGAAACAGATATTAAACTGTTCTTTCTTCCTTACATCAACTTCATAAAGGTTTGAGAGTGGCATCAGGTATACAATATTGAATGTACTGAATTCTCATGTTGTATGTATATTGTCCAAATTATTTCAACTATGTACATCTGGCCTATAAATTATTGAGTTATCAACCTTCATCGACATTCTTAAGGTTATTAGGTAATCTCGCTTATTAAGATATACAGTAGAATTTGGTTCTATTTTTCTGAATTCTGAAGGAATTCAGAAGGACAATTTATAGTGCAAAGATTAAACACTTTTCTTCCTGACAATAACGAGAATTGATTTCTTTACCCCAAGCAAACTTTCAAGTTTCAGGAGAGGAACTTTAAAAAACATATTTTTTTTTTGAATCTTGTTGTCTTTCTGAGCCTCCATGGATGAAAAGATATTATGCCACTTAAATGATGGAAAATTGTGCATAGCTCATTTTAAACTTTTGTCCAAGTAAACACTACTTCAGGGACCTTAAACTTTAAACCAAATGTTTATCTCAATCTTTACGTTAGCAAAGTTTATAAAGATCGAAAGTAGGACTAACTTTACATCTAAGAAATCTTGAATAATTTATACACAGGAGGCCAAAGCTGTTTTTAAACTAAAATGCACATTATTTTAAAATTAGGGTTTTAAGTTGTCTTCATTATGCCACTTGAAATTTCTTATTTTGTAGATCTCTGTTGAATTAAATGATAGAGAAAAAAAGTCTGGTGATAAATATGTATGCATTTTGTTTTTAGAAAGCCCTGACAGATTTCTCTTTTGCCTTCACCATCAGAACATGTAAACTCAAATTTAGTGTCCATTTGAATTGATGTGCTTAGTTCTGATGATTAGTAGCTTTTCTTTAGTATTTGTCCTTTAGAAGTACCCTATTCTCAAAGATGAGTAATGCCTTTCAATTTTGGTGAACTTAGAAAATATTGCCTACATACCAGTTTCCTAAATGCCCTGAAAAATACCATTGTCTTTTATTAACCTACCCCATATAAAAAAATTTTTTTTGGCATAAAATGTCCTGAAGGTGACCAGCTTCACTAACACCACAACACAAGATTATGTGTAACCATGGATACCTGCCTTTAAGCCTAGAGAGACCTTCAGATTGTAAAAAGGAGATCTGACTACACTTATTTATAGAAGTGTTTAATGCTACAAATATTTCTCCTAATTTTTGGATCACTTTGACATCCACTACAAAGTCCAGCAGTGGCTCTGAGATCCTTAACTATTTCCACAAACCATCAATACTACCTTCCTTTCTTCCTCCTCTTAAATTAATATTACCAAAGGTAAAAATTTAAAAAAATATATGTATATATTAGGTGTCTCAGGCATATTTCCATTGAAAACAACCCTTGGTGACACCACCTGATAAGCCTTAACCTTTCTCTTTAATGACCTATGCCTTGGTTTTTCTAACAATATATGTGGATCTTTTTTCCTGTAGAACATGAATTTCTCTTTTTTTACTTAAAAAATAATTTCTATACTTGCAGCTTGCCAACTTGTCATGGGCTGAATATTTGTGTCTTCCCCAAATTCATATTTTGAAACCCTACCTCCTAATGGGATCATATTAGGAAGTGGGGCCTTTGGTTAAATTATTAAGATTAGGTGGAGCCTCTGCTCTGTTGTCTGCCAAGTGAGTCAGCAATCTACAACCTGAGAGGGTTGTCACTAGGATCCAGCCACGATCCCAGCCATCCAGCCCCCAGAACTGTGAAAAATAAATTTCTGTTATTTATTTATTTATTTATTTATTTATTTATTTATTTTTTGCTTTTTGGTATGTGGGTAGCTCCCTGACTGGGAATCGAACCCAGGCTGCAGCACTGACAGCACCAAAGCCTTAAACCACTACACCACCAGGGACTCCCAAATTTCTGTTATTTATAAGCCTCTCAGTCTATAATATTCTGTTATAGCAGCCCAAATGGAATAAGCACTGATGCCACTTTGAGTTCAGCCCTTTCTATCCCTTTCTCAATTGCATTCCCAATCTCTCTCTCTCTCTGTCTCTCTCTGTCTCTCTGACTTGTCTATGACCAGATATAAATGAGTGCAGGCAAAGCTCTGCTGCAATAGGTCTTGCTCTCTCAGTTCTCATCTATAAAGGCCTGAGTCCGACTGCTCACCTCTGCATCTCTATGTCTTCAGTTCATAAAGGAAGGTATAGCAAGTTCCATTTTGGCTTTGGGTGCAAGCCGTATTCTCAAAATCTGTGTTACCATTAACAAGGCTGTACTTTGGTCTGCACCAGGTCTTTGGACTTTATTTTTACTATTGATAGGACTCCACAAGAAAGATCAGGTGATTGGTTAGCACTGCAAAAATGTTTTTTTTATTGACCTAAATTTTTTATTAGGTAAGAATTTAATAAACATTACTTATATTAGTGGTAACAGTGAAGCTGGAGAGTATTGCACCTTCTCCAAGTTGCTCTGAGAGAACCAATAATTACATGGTGGACCTTATGGCCCTTTCCAAGGCCATTGCTCTTGTGGCCTGCAGGTGTCAGCCCTCACATCTCCCTGTGTTTGTGGACTGGTTTGGTGATCCACTTGGGGGCAGGATTCCATCTGATAGCTTTATGAAATGAATCAATGAAGATAACCTCAAAGAATCTGTATGTGGAATCTTTACCAACCCAGTAAGACTTCAGGGCCCTCAGAGCCCCACAGTAGTGTACAGCTTCCTCCTTGGCAACAGATTGAAGGCTTTGAGCAAACTTTAGTTGGTTAACATCAAGATGGACAGTTTGCCATAGGTGGCACCCTTAAAAACTGGGTGGTTGGGGCCACCACAGCACACATAAATTCAATATATGATACAACCTTTTTTTACCTTGTATCTCAGTCTGTGAGCTTTATTGGGCTGGGTAGGCAGGGGGCTCTGTGGAACATAGAGAGCTTGTGGTACTGCTAGCAGCACACCCTGATGGCGAAGAGCATTACATCAGATGCTTCTTCCTTTACAGCTCTTAAATATACTTGTAACTGCTCATCTTGGCTTACCTGATGACTGCAGCCAGATGAAAAGGCCCCACAAATTTTAAAGTTTGGAATAGTGCATATCTATGTCAATAACTATTAGGTTTGTCCTGGTTTGTTCAAAGACATTCTGTGCTTGATCACTAATTCATTATGATTTGGAGTCTGTGTCAATCATTGGCTTATGCTCAAATAATAGAGAAAATATTGAAGTGCTTACCGTGTTCTCTCTTACACCAATCTGAGCCTGCTTCTAGGACCACAGAAGTAAACATGGTTCAGCCCCCTAGAAGTCAGTGTGGAAGAACTAAGGCATCACTACTTTTCAGGGAACATCAGTAAAGCCTGTGTAGGTACAGTAGGTAGTGGTCAGACATGAAAATCAAGGTTGATCTCATCTGGTGAACAATTTGTCTATTATCTTTAACAACCAGGAATTTTCCAGTTAAGATAAGGCCTGGAGGAAAGAAATTTAAAGCAGCAGACCATGTTACAGTATGTAAAAAGATGGTCACAATCAGCAGATGAGAGGGGTTTCTCTCTTCATTGCCTCTCACTCAACTCACAGCACTAGAGACCCCCACAGAGGAATCACAGACACGTACACGGAAAAAGGCACTCAGATATACACATAGACATTTACAGATAAGCACAGTCACTCACAGACAGAGACACACAAAGGGTCAATATTCTCCTTGGGACTATTGCTTATACTGTATCTACCCCATCACCAAATCCAGGTAAAGCCAGACTGTCCTTTGAATCTCAGCAGTACTCTCAACTCTTTGGTTTCTTCAATGCCTTGGGCATTGATCTCTTATTCCTCTATACTATAAAATTCCCACTTAATTAAAAAAATTTCCAAAGGAATAACTTTTTTCCCCAAACTAGATTGCATTGTGTATGAGAAAAGAAGAGACTTTGTTTTATAATTGGGATTATATACACTGGGCCCTAAAAGGCTGGAAATAAAAGATCTGATTCAGTGAAGTGATTGTGGGTGCATATGGAGGATGACTCAGCAATGTCCCAAGGATGCAATAAATATTCATTGAACTCTAAATAAATGAGCACCTTCTTGTTCTAGGCTCTGTGCAGAGTTCCAAGAATATCATATATAAGATAAGAGTCACAGCATACGCTCTTGGAACTTAGAGTCTAGTGGAGAATCAGATAGTTATAAAACTTTTTTTTAAATAAAGGAAGTAGAAACTAATACTATGAGGTTTCAGCAATTAATATATAAATTTAATTCATTACTTTTTCCTTTTATCTACTATTCTTTCTATTACTAATCTATAGAAAGTAAAACTAGCATTAGCATTGGCCTAAATGAAATTATTTTAAAATGCAAAGTAATGAGGTAATGTGTAACATCACATGAAGGGAAATGTCATTTATATTTAGCCAAACTGTTCCAAACAAATAAGATAATGTGGCTACCCTATAAACTAATCAGTGTAGAGTCTATTGCCTGCTTTCTAAATCAAGTCATATTTACATGTAGCACAAATTAGCATATTAGTACAAAAAGTGGTTCTCCAATGAAAAATTTGCTGCCCGGTTTAATTTGTTAAGTGGGTATAAAATGAATCTGCTAAGTGGTTATAAATTCAATGTTATCTTTAATGCTATAAATAAAAAATTACAACCACTTGCATTAACCTACCGTATGTTTATGCAAACTGGAGATAATTGACATCTATTTAAGAGATCATAAGGGTTACAAAAGATTATACTGAAACTCTTTTCAACTATAATTATCACCTTCTATTAATATCAACATAAATCTGCATAAGTATATTTCTCTGCTAATTACCCATTATTGAGATAATAACCTATGGGATAAATGGATTACTTCGTTGTTGTAAAATCCCATACAGCTCCTCAATGCGTACATTTTAATTCACGGCTGGTATAAGCACTAAGTTTGGTAAGAACAGATTTGTTATTAAGCACCCGCCCCTGCCTCTGGGTAGAGGCAGACAGGAAGCAGAGCTGGGGATCCTGGCACTGGGGAAGGCACATCTGTTCAGACAAAGGCCTGAGAAGAGCATGGCTCTTCAGGAAAAGGCACGTGGATGCAATTACAAGCTAGTGATTAAACTAACTTAAAAAAACCTTGCTAACAGATGTCACCCCAATAAGTCTAACAATAGAAATGAATTAAAAAAAAAAGAAAGGTGAGCTCATCAGTATCTGCTCCCTTTGGAACCCATGGTTGAATTATAAGCATTTACTTTCACTTTGACACTTCAGTCACCAGTGTCAGCCATGTTGTCCCCTTGAAGGAAATCAGTTTTTAAGTGATTTCACCAGCAGCTGCAGTCTTATTTTTTAAAAGCCTGCTTTTCTCAGAGGAATATAACCACACACTGGCCAAGATAAAATAATTCAATAAATGAAGATTTACAATGTGAAAGTGATAAGAATTGATGAGTTAGCAAATTCTCACTTCTCTCAAAACAATTGTTATTCAAACAATAAATTCATGTGGTTTCTCAGTAGCAGAGGGAAAATCTGGGATGATCATAATGTATTTACTAAACATTAAAAAGATGAATAATGAAGAATTTCTCAGAATTGGTTGAGAGGAGAAAATTGGCTGAACAAAGGCCAATTTGCAGTATTTTCAATAATTTGAGGCAGCATGCCAGGTTTTTGTTGCTTAAGAATAGAATGTCATTAGGATATTTGTGTAGAAGGACTAATGTCAGGGGATGTAGATGGAGCCCTGAGAACAGATGATTGCAGGAAAGTTCCTGTCATCTCTGTGGAGTGCTTTCATTTATTGAGGACAGTAGTGTGCTAAGTGGGTTATTACTATTCCTCAGGACTCCCCTTATATTGAGAATGTTGTAGATGAAGAAAAAGGCCCAGAGAGGCTAAGTTCCACATACAAAATTGCATATCTAGGATACGGAGAAGCTAAGATTTGGCTACAACCAATTTGCTCAAAACCTGTGAGGGCTTTCTAATACATGGTATTTTTTGATCAGTTGTAGGTAAAGCTCAAACAACTTCTGTACTTACTTATGTGTATGTACTGGGCATTTGCAATTTTTGATTGTAACTGAAATACTCAATTCCACATTTCTAATAACATCCCGATCTCCGCTTCTTTGTGTGTGTGTGTGTGTGTGTGTGTGTGTGTATATATATATATATATATATATATACACACACACACACACACACACACACACACACTCTTAAACAAAGATACAATTCCCTCCATTCCTTGTCCTTGCATGGATGGAAGAAGAGATTGTATTAGGTACTTAGAAAAATGCTTCCGCCTGGGACTTAAAATCATGAGAGAGGGATGCTAGCAATAATAGGGGGTTCATTGTCCACAGTGGGGTTCAGATCAGGCTGCTTCCACTGGTTTGCCTTTGCTACCATATCCTCCACAAATCCCTTGATTCCTGACTGCTATCCTAGACTAGTTTCCTAGCCTCCCTTTGATAAAATTGAGTTTGTAGACTTCTACATTCTCTTTGCATGCAGGCTGGTCAGAGTTAGTTTATTATTACGACATGGAAACTTCCTCACCTCTCTGTTCAAAGCAAAAGGCAACAACAAAATGAAAAAATGGTAAAATCTTAAAAATCAAGGGATCCTTTCTTTAAGCAGAAGTCACCTCTATATTGGTTTATATAAAATTCCTCAGTAGATGAGAAATAACAGCAGAAAAACAACTGAATTCAGAGACTGTAAGTATTAGACTTACTGAGTCTGTCCCTTAGAGTCAGAGCCAAAACAATTCAAGGGGAACTTTATGAATGAACAGAATGAACACCTCAATATCACTCAATATTTCAATTTTTAGACACTCCAAAATAATTTCTAAAACTCAATTTGATGTTTAATATTATATATTTGATTACCCTACTTTAGTATCTTTTTCTTAGGTCTTCTTTCACCCATTTTTTTCCACAAATAATTTGCTTAAGAAAATCTAGACCTTTAAAATATGTCATATGATTTAATATGCCTCTAATATGCATGTGGTACTCCACGAATACACTGGAGTTGGGGTGATGGTTTTGGTTTGAGATGAATGAATTTTAAGCTGAGAACCAGGGTGCTATTCAAGATAAACCTGAGAAACAGCTCATTTCATGGACTGTTTTATACATTATTATACTTTTGACCTCTGATTTTTTATGGTTTTCAAAGTGATTTAAGTACATGACTTCATTTAGAGACAGTATCACAACTGACAGAAAAAGAGTTGTTGAGAATATTCTACAATTTCTAGAAGGAAAAATTAAAATGCCTTCTGCCAGAATAAAACCTTAAAATTGACAACCATTTTATGAGACAGATGCAAATGATATTTCTATTCCTTTAGGCACAGAGTCATTAAGTAACTTGCTCAAGATTACATGGATTGAAAGAAAAAATATAAAAGGCTCAGACACCTACCTGTCTTAAAGGAAGCACTAAGATAGATAGATGATAGATAGATAGATCGGTGATAGATAGATGGATGAGAGATAGATTTGATAGACAAAAGGTAATTCTTATTTGTTGTTTATATATGCACACATATTTTTATCACAAATGTATTAATGTGTAATAGAGAAATACGTGAAACAAAAATGAGTCTTATAATATCCTCCCATACAGTTTTGCTTAAAAATTATTTGATAAACTTCTCTTCTCAGGGCATATGTGAAATTAAGTCTCAGAATGTACTAAGATAAAAATTTTAGTTCCAATCAGTATTCACCTCAAAAACAACAAGTGATTTCTAAGATCAAAGAAAATCACCAACAGGTAAGAAGTAAATTGCATACGGGACAGTATAAGGAATATTTAAGCAATTTCATAACTGACATTTTATTCATTCATATTCTCATAAGGAGAATATCTCTGTAGCTCAAAAAATAAAGCTCTATCTTTGCTTAATTGGATTGACTGTCAACCAATTGTGAACTTTTAAATAGAAGTAGTTATAGTGTAACAATATACTTTAGGCATATGCTCATTTTTATGTATGAGGAGTCACAATCATAACTTTCCTGGAACCAAGAGAAGAAATACTGTCTGCATCTTTTTACACATTTTAAACCAAAATTACTTGAGAATCTAGCTCTAATTTTTATTTCCTTTCTTATATTTTGATTTGGTCCAACTGAAAGGCTCTAAATCTTATTTTATAGAAACTAGTGTTTTGCTACTGTAATTACCAAGAAAATAGTCTTGGTAACATAACTAATAAAATTTCCCTCAGTCTTTCAGGCACTAATGGTGTATCTCTATTTAAGTAAGTAAAACCTTATTGAAGAACCATTAAAAAAAAAGCAAAATGTGTTTTCTCAAAGTAAGATAATACTTAATAGTTCCCAGATGGACCTACCCAGAGTTGTGTACAAATGTAAACTATTACATTCCAGATGTTACCTAGTCAAAGCAAGGGTACAGTTTCGGGATAAATAGGGTGTGTGTGTGTGTGTGTTTGTGTGTGTGTGTGTGTGTGTATGTAGTAAGGGTATACAAAGCAAACAGGGCAGAGAGGAAGTGTAAGAACTTTTATTAGTATTATTTTAGTGTAAAATTGAGAAGACATAAAATTTTGCTGACATTTATTGTTACTAAAATGTTAAAAATGACTAAAAAAAGATTTCTATGAGTAAATTTGCATCGAATATAAGCATGAGCAAAGATAAAAATGGAGTAAATGATGTCTCTCCTATTCCTGTGTCCACTTTATCAGCTATTTTGAGAGGTAGAACAATGATTACCTAATCATATCTATTATGAAGCTCTTTAAAAATTAAAGTTTTGAGGAAGATTGTTGGAAGTGTGGATTAATATCCACATCATTAATGATGAATCACACCCTGAATGAATCTTGTGCCTTCAGATATTAGCAATATAGATGATGAATAGTGTGCAGATATAATATTCACATATTTATGCACTAGGAGGCCTTCTTCACATTTTTTACCCAAACAATAAAAAAATGTTTGGAGAATACTGGTCCTGTGAAGACAATAACCATTCTGTCTTTTTATTGAAGGGTGAATTTATTAGAGGGAAAGTACTATATACACCAAACTGGCAAACACGTTTTCTTTGAGCTAAATCTGGTTCACCGAAATGTTTTATGCCACTTACACAGTGTTGTTTTTTTCCACTGATTTGCTTAGCTTTGAAACTCAGGAGATTTTACATTTTCAATAAAGATTATTTCTCTCACAAAGGTCTGCCAATAATGTGCATGCTCTTCTGCATGGGAAGCATGTTAGTCTGACAATATGCTCTCAGATTCCATACAGTTTCCTCTATTTTCTGTAGTCGTATATTCCACTCCATTCATTAATATCCCTGTATGCATTCAAGTCTGTGAACTTTGGTATATATGTGAGCTGTGGGTATACACAGCTGCTTGTCCCACAAAGAGTCAAACTCTGCCTCCTCCACCCCTGCTAAGGAATATAGAGTACTGGGAAGCAGCTGCTGAACAAGGAATATTCCTTCATTCCTCTCTTACCTACCGGGGCATTGTGACTAGTTCTGTCAAAGGAATATGAATGGAAGTGACAGATGTTTCAAAGAGCTAGAGTAGTAACATCAGATGGTACAAGTCTAGTATCTGAGTTACCACGTAGAAGGCTTTCTACAGGCCAGGAGAGCATTTCTACTATGATAAGCCAGAAAATTTGTGCATTTATTTGTTGCATTACAATGATTAACATACATTAATATTTATGAAGTACTTATATCCTGATCAATTTAGAAAGCACTGTCATATTTACTGACAAATTCTATGGAGAAACAATTAAACTAAAATGAAGGCTGCTATTATAGTTTATCTATATTTAAAAAGAAAAGCAAGATTTGGAAAATAATTGCTCTTAAATCAGTTGCTTTTTTATTATATAAAAAAATTGAAACTAAATGATGTCAGTGAAGTATATATAAATAATTAACAAAGCAATAGATTAAATTGTGTCCCTACCTCCCTGTCAAGAATAAAAAATAAAACTTAAGCTCAGGTGTAAAGTTTTGAAACTCATAAGAACTTATATAATTAATGTATCAGTTCCCAAGTGGTGGTATGCATACCCCCAGGGGTACATCCTGGGCCATTCAGGGGTACATGAAAAATAATCCATAATGGCAAAAGAACAAGTAAAGTAAAAAAATGCAAAACATTTGTTATGGAACAATAATTTTTTTTCTAATTTATTACCTCATTTGCACTATTTTACATTAAGATAGGCACTGAACAAAAGTTTTGGTATTTAAAAACAGCTGTATTAAAAGCAAGGAGTACAATTTATAGAAGTGGGTTTAAAAGGGGTACACCAGAGGAAAATGTTTAGGAAACACTAAATTAGGGTATCAAAATCATTTTATGTTCTTCTATTGTCAGATTTTCACTCTCTTTTATTTTTAGCATCATTTATGCTGCACTTTAACAAACATAGAGAAGGAATAAAACACCTTTTTTTTCTACATCAAATAAATAAAAAAAACATCTATTTAACAGGGACAGGACTTAAGAAGAAAACCTTTGTGGCAGACTTTTGTCAAACACACTTTATTCCAAAATAATGTGAGGTTAAATTAAAATATAAACAAACAAACAAATATTATGTTCCTCCTTTTGGGTCAACTTGAACGAGGAAAAAAATAGGTTAGAATGAGCTGTCCCAACACATGTGCTGCGCCTTGGGTTGGAGAGTTAGCCTTGATCTTATGCAGGGGAGGTTTATTTATTAATTGTTTTTAATCTGACATGTAGTGTGTGTACATGTGGGCGTGTGTGTATGTGTGTCTTGAGTGTGAGCAAAGGGTTGAATATCAGGTCAGTCTGTGGCTCTAGAGGCAATTATAGAGTTAGTTAGTCCTGGAAGCTGGACAGACTAAAGAGAGAAGGCAGATGGCAACAGAGAGGAATTAAAGTGGGGCATTAGCAGGAATTCTGGAGGTGACTTGCTGCTAATCTCCTCATCTCCAGTCACATAATTGTTTATTAGGGGACATTCGTTTAGAGTCTAAGGCACACTGAGTCTACATGTGGGAATTACAGAGCTTGTATGTGCAAGATCAGTGCATAGAGGGACAAATAGCTGAAGGAACAGTGCAGTAAATAAGCACTGCAAGACCTTTAACTTTGTTCACTGCCCCTCAGAACTACTGATTTTAGTTGCTTCCTTTAAGCACCAGGATTTCCCAGTGCCAACAACAACAGGGTGATTGTGTGGTCTAACATACTATAGATCCCAACAAGAAAAATATGCACAAGAATACTGCATTAACAGAAAGCCATCAATCAAGACAAAAAGTGTATTCAAAACAATAACATATAAAATGTTATTTTTTGTCTTTCTGAGCATAAAATTAGAATTAAAAAAATTGCAAAATCTGTAACAATTGGAGTAGTTCCAAAAATTGTGGTGGGTTTTCTGCTGGTTGAGCTGTACTTCAGCTAATCTCTGATACTCCTTGTACTCAGAAAATTCTATATTTCTATATACAGATCTATTTTGTTGTAGATCAACTAAATGACTTCAGTACTTTTCTGGCAGCATACAAATTTAATGCGTGTAAAGGAAAATATTTTTTAAAGTTTAAATTCTCCAAAACTTTACTACTTTTCATTTATTCCTTTCTTCATTTGTTCATTTATTCACTAATTTAACAGATATTTGTTGAGCACATATACTACTCCAGGTACTGGGGATTCCAAGATGAGCAAGATATAGTATCTAACCACCAAGAACCCACAGGACTAAACCACCTGAAACTTGTAAGTTAGGTTGTACAGATAAAGGAAAAAAAATTATTGACTTAATAAGGGTATTACTTGAATTTTAATCTGAGTAGTATTTCTTAAAATGTTTTCTTTAAATTAGCATCCCGAGGTTTTGTTATGTTTTGTTTTTTGTTTTCTTTGTTTTTGTTTTTTTTTTTTTGTTAAAATAGTCATTTAAACTGATAGGATCTGCTTGGTCATATGGTATTCTATTCTTAATTTTTTTTCTTTCTATTAAATTTTTGAGGAACCTCCATACTGTCTTCTGTACCAATTTACATTGCTGCTAGCAGTGTACGAAGGTTTCTTTTTCTCCACACCCTCTCCAGCACTTATTACTTGTCTTGTTGATAATAACCATTCTAACAGGTGTGAGGTGGTACTTCATTGTGATTTTGATTTGCATTTCCCTGATCACTAGTGAAGTTGAGCATTTTTTCATATTATCTGTTGGCCATTTGTATGTCTTCATGGGAGAGTGTTTGTTCAGGTCCTCTGCCCATTTTTTAATTGGATTGTTTGTTTTTTTTGTTGTGGAGTTATATGTTCTTTATATATTTTGAATATTATTAACAGCTCCTTATCGGAGACATTGTTTGCAAATAGTCTCTCATTTGTTTGGTTTCCTCTTTGTTTTGTTGATGGAGCTTTTTTTTGTTGTTTGTTTTTTTGCTGTGCACATGCTTTTTAGTTTGATGTAGTCCCATTAACTTATTTTTGCTTTTACTTCCCTTGCCTTTGAGGTCAAATTCATAAAGTCCTCTATGAACCCAGGGTCCCTAAGTTTAGTACTGATGCGTTCTTCTATGCACTTTATTGTTTCAGGTCTTACGTGGAGGTCTTTGATCCATTTTGAATTAATTTTGGTACGTATTGATAGGTCACAGTCCAGATTCATTCTTTTGCATATGGATAAAGAAGTTGTAATAGAATTACAAAATGAAATACTATATAACTCAGCCAACAGAAAAAATGAAATATGGCCATTTATGATAACATGGATAGACCTGGAAATCATCATGTTAAGTAAAATAAGTCAGATTAAAAAAAAGTCAAGATCCATATCACTTTGCTCACATGTGGAATATAAAACTGAAAGTAAAAAAGAAACAGACATTCATGGACACTGTCAATAGTCTAGTAGTTACTTGAGGGTAAGGAGTGGAGTAGAGAGGGGAGGGGACATCAAATATATGGTGATAGAAGGAGAACTGAGTCTGGGTGGTGAGCACTCAATGCAACACATAACACACGCACGATGTATTGTAGAAGTGTACACCTGAAACCCATGTTAATTTTTGCTGACTAATGTCACCTCAATAAATTTAATAAAAAACACCTGATAGGATCTGAATGTATATGAATTGACCTCATTTCAGCATTCCAAACATTTAAAAATATCACAGGTATTATTACTACTAGAGATGTGGTAACTTGTGGCAAGGGCTATAGGAACATCGAAGTGAGAAAGTTTGTAAAAAAATATTCTCCAAATAAGGTTTAAAAGTCATTGCTCCAAATGCCAATTCTTTGCTAATTAGTGATGAGTCATTGATAAAGTTAGCACTTCAAAGTGTATCTTACGATTCCAAAAATGTTTAACTGTTTAGTCACATGATTCCAGAAGAGTCTGTGAGTGACCTGAATAATTCTTTTATATGACCACACAGAAATTTTATATAATTTATTCAACATTTCTTCTACATCGCCTAAAAAGAATTCTACTAAAACTTGCTTTGTTTTATTGACAATTTGAATATAATCTAGGAAAGAGTAATAATATGTGGCAATCATGGCTACTAATGTAGTTTAGGAGTAAGGGCAAAAAAGGAAAAAAAATATATATGAACAAAATATATTTAACATCCATTTCAGTAATAAGTCTATGTGGTTTGAAGGAGAATGCATTTGTGTACATCTTAATAAATAGATAATCATAAACAATACTTTAAAATAGATTGCATGAAAATAAAATCAGATATGTAAGTGCATATAAAAGTGTCATAATAATTTATATTAAATAAAACAACATTTTGTTAAAAATATTAATTTGACACTGAAGTTTTAGATATTTTTGCCCTTTAATTGGATTTTGTTTCTGTAATGTCATAAATGAAAATAAAAGTAAGTGATTGGTTTCACATATTTGTTCTAGTAATGTACATTTTCCTTAAGAGAAGCTTTACAAAGTTCTGTCACAAAAGTGGGCAGAGAGAGAGAAGGAGTTTGATTAGTAGACTTAATAGAAAGAAGAGAGCAACGAAGTATAGTAGTTAGGAGGTAGGCTCTGAAGCTACTCGGCCTAGATTCAAATCCCAGCTCTGCCACTTTCCAGCTGTGGAACTTTGGATCAGAAATGTACTCTCTCTATGCCTCAGCTTTCTTATCTGTACTCCACAGTACAGCAGGTTCTTGAATAATTGTTTCACATTTTTTCATTGTAACATTGAAGAGATACTGGAGAAACACAATTCTTATTTATATCAATTAGTCAAGTGGTAAAATTAGGTTTTGTTATATGTCATCTCTCTTAAAGTTGCAGCACCTATCAACCACATTAAGTGAGAAATTATTATACCCCATAAGCCTATTGTAAGAAAAAATGAGTTTACTTTTCCTACTATTCCTACAGCTACTAACACTACCAACTTTGCCATTACCACTCCTACTACAGCTACAGAATAACCAAGAAAGTGTTGAGTTCTGTAGAAATCAGTAAGGCATAAATGGTTACATGTAGGCCACATATGCAGTTAAAAATTCAGAAATAGTGAAGATACATTAGAGTGGTCAGCTCTACCAGACTGGGTAAGACATCAATCTCAGTCCCTGCTGGACCACTAAGCAATTTTGGAGTGACTGTCTGAATCAAAAGAAAAAAAAAGTGTCATAGCAGACAGCACATTATACCTGGGCCTAATGGCTAGGCTGCTAAACATAAAAGAAACACATTTTTTGCATGCACATGTAGAGCTGCTAGAGGCGAGAATCGCCTCTTCACAATTCAGGCAACTGTATGTACTTAAGCAAGTGAAAATAAATAGCTAGTGGACTGTGACACTGGAGAAAAATTAGAAATTGCTCTTGCTCTGGAAAAAGCCTGATTTAGATGCTCTAGATTATATTCTGTCAGGTTACTCTAGAATCAGCTATGATTTAATTGTGGTTGGAGGGTAAGTTAATTATGATTGGGGAAGAGTAGAGGTATTGAGGTCACTAAGTGGACTGCATCCAATTCTTATGATATTATTTACTGTAAAAACTTAATTTCCCCATATTTAAGATCAGGGTGTTGTAGAGCAGAGGTCCCTAACCCCCAAGCCATGGACCAGTACCAGTTCATGGCCTGATAGGAATCGGCCACACAGCAGGTGAGTGGCAGGCGAGCAAGGGAGTCATTGCCCGTGTTTGGCATTACTGCCTGCGCTCTGCCTCCTGTCAGATCAGTGGGCATCAGATTCTCATAGGAATGTGGACTCTACTGCGAATTATGCATGTGAGGGATCTAGGCTTCATGCTCTTCATGAGAATCTAATGCCTGATGATCTGAGATGGAGTTGAGCCAATAATCCTAGTCCTGGGGAGTGGCTGCAGATACAGATTAACATTAGCAGAGACATTTGACTACATTGTGAACCATCCTTTCCACCCCAGTCTGTGGAAAAATTATCTTCCATGAAACTGGCCCCTGGTACCAAAAACGTTTGGGGGCTGCTGTTGTAGAGGACTGTAAAGTTACAGTTTTAGTATTCGGAGTTCTTAGGAAGTATACGACTTGCTCAAATCTACAACATTTGTGAATGATAGAGTTAGACTCAAACCAAGTACAGAAAAAAAATCTTATAAATATATTAAAACAATTTTAACCTTATTCACTTTAATAAGAGGATGTCTAAAAAACTAAATAAAAATGAATGTTATGCTACAAACATCATATAGCCATGAGGTGATCAAGAGTTCAACAGTTTGGATTCAATATTTAGACTCGTTGGTTGTTCAAAGTTGGTGCTCTGGATCCCGAGGATTGCCTCAACTTGCAAAAAAGAATGGAGCACTGTTTCTGCCAGGTTCGGTAAATATATTTAAGAAAGGAAAGCAAAGCTTGAGGTTCCTACCTCTATGTGACTAGCCCTCTAGGATATGAGAGCCCAGAGAAAATTTTAGCAGAATCTAACCATTGAGAAGAGGTTGCATATGGAAATTAATTTGATGTATTCCCAGGGAATTTAGGGTTGACAGAGATAAATTTGGAGTTTAGCCAAACTGAAGGAGTCTTCGTATCAGGCATTCCAGTCTTGCTCAAATCTCAGCAACTGAGAAATAATTAGGTGAAATATAAATACCTTTGGGGTAGATTTTATTATTGTTTTCAATTAGTTGCTACCCCTCCTTGTGAGATGATGATATTTTGCTCTCCGTTGACATGAGACTTGACCACCTGTCTTACTTTAGTCAATGAAAGGTGAGTAAAGTGGTGTGTGTCACTTTAGAGCAGAAGATTTAAAAGCCCTCGCATGCTTTTACCACTGGTGTTTTCCTCTTCCAAGAGAAGAGCATATCCTTGATAGAGATTGTTTCTGTAGTGGGAGACCCAAAATGGAGATGAGCAAAAATTGACCAGTAGTTAAAATAAACATGAACAAAATATAAACCCTTTGGTGAAAAGTCATTGAAATTTTGAGATTGTCTCTTATTACAGCATAAGCTAGTAAAGACTGTTAATACATTTCTTTCTCCAGTAAAGATACTTTTAGTTGGTGACATTTGGATTTATTGCTCTAAGTAAAATTAATAATAATAATAATAATAATAATAATGGGAAATGTCTGTTTCAATTTGAATTCACTAATAAATTTTGTCTAATCTGTCCTTTCAATAAAAACATTGGTCTAATAGAACCAGAAATGATACATGTTTTTTCACCATAGCCAAAAGGTTAATTGTAAATAGAAGTAATTGTTTGGGATAGTATAGACTTAAAAATAGAAAATCTGTTTTATTTCTTTCTAAGGAAAAATGAAGGCTTCATTTTAAAGTTAAAATATTTTAAATGCATTGGCACTTATAATGATGCTTAGAAGGAATTGACATATGATTTCTGTTCCATCTGGAGTGTCTGTTCCATAACTTTTTGAGGAGGCAGATTGGCATTGTGCATGATCTTTGAACACAAAGGGAAAACATTTTTAGTATGTTGAATGACAGCTATAAAATGAAACAGTTCAGCAAAAGTAATTTAATTTACTTTCTTTGGAAGTACGAATACTATGAATAACCACAACATCTGCAATTATGGCTGGTTAATCTATGATTCTGAATTATACTTCCCACATCACATCTTCTTTGAGTCTAAGGCATTTTTTCCAGAGACAGAATTCCAAGAGTAATAGATTAGTTCTAAACCAAAAAAAAAAAAAAAAAAGTAACCAAAGGCTTTAGAAGAAAATAAGAGAAATTCGGGATTGGTAAAAATAAATGGACAAAGAATTTGCTGTCATGGGTGCTTTTGAAGATAATTATACTCGTATACCTTTCTGGCTCCCATCAATGGCACCCACTTGGCACTTTTTTGAGAGGAAGATAAAAAGAAACTATGAACTGTTCTGTCTATAGATTCAACCTTAGAGTTTGACCGCTTGGGCTGTTCACATTTTGTTTTTTTTTTCATGGAGGCAGATGAAGCATACTGTTTACTGAAACAAGAAAAATAAAGCTGTGAGGAACCTGGTTTACTGCTAACACTTCCTCTGATACCAAGTAAACAAGTTTATATTAGTTAGGTTAGTCTTCCGTTGTAGTAAAACATTCACAAATCTTTCTGTCTTATTCATGCTATTATCTCATGCAGATTGGTATAGTCACTCAGGGAACCAGAATGTTTAGGACTTTACCATCTACTTTAGAGCTATGTTATGTAAAATTTGTGATCCCAAGTTTCTCAGCACAGCAATAGAAAAATAATGCTGGAGAATCTTTCATCAGTAGTTAAAATGCTTTAGTCCAGAATAGAGGCATACCACAAACTATTGGCCAGAACTAGTCAGATGGCCATCCTTAATTTTAGGAAGGTTGGAAGTTTCCATTTAACTAGAAGGATGAGAGAAACTAGTTATGAATGAGCTCAATCACAGAAGTACTCCATCACAGCAGTGAACAGAGACCAACCTTAAAACAAAACTACTGGGAACCTTAGAATGAAAGACAGAATTACTAGACATATATAAATACAGATTATACCATCGTAAGTAGAATTTGGGAAAATTGAATGGGGCAGAATAGTTTTTCCTTTAGAGAATTGTGTTGACAACTGTGTCTTAGAAACTTGTCATTCATTCTTTGTTTCAAAACTGTTTTGGTCATAAAATATTTTAAATGTTATTGAACTGAGAAACAGATAGTGGTCTTTTCAAAAATGGCAGCATATAATTATAGCCAAGCTTTTTAAACTAGAAGGAATTGTCATAATATTAATAATAATAAAAAGAATATTTTCCCAATCTATAGATTTTGGCAGTGGCTGGAAAAGAATAAGGAATAAGTTGATGCCAGAGAAATATTTACTGAAGAAAATACAGTCTTTGAAGTTGAGAGAGATCAGTTGCATCATGCTGAGTCATTTCTTTTTGTTATGAAAGTAGACAAGAACAGAGAACCATCTACAAAATCTCAATATTCTAGTTGATCAAGAATGCTGCTCATAATAGCATGTGCAACTTATAATAGGTAAATTATAGCAGAATGAGTTATACTTGGTGATAAACATTAGATCATGGGCCTGGGCATCCGTAAAATTTAAAACCTCCTTCAGGTGAGTCTAAGTAGAACTTTGAAACCATGCTGTAAATGAAGCAGGAATCATGTCTTGTTTTGCGCATGATTGTATCTCTAGAGTCTAGCATAATTAACATATAGCTGAGAGTCAATAAACATTTGTTGAATAAATAAATGTCTATGGAATAAGTATATTTGAAAAAAATTATAAAATTAAAGCACTATGTACGAGGTGTGATAAAAAATATGGTGAATGTCAAAATAAAAAATTTATTTAGTGCTCACTTTGGCAGCACATGTACTAAAATTGGAATAATACAGAGAAGATTAGCATGGCCCCTGTGCAAGGATGACATGCAAATTTGTGAAGCATTTCATATTTAAAAAAATTATTTATTACACTAAAAGATATATTGCCATTAATTTCCCTCTAAATACTTTCCTTCTCTTCAAACACACGTATCTCATCCTTCTTGCCACTTTCTGAAGCAGTGCTGATAGTTCTCTTTCATAAGTGTGTTCAGTTGTGCTGCTGTGGCTGCCTTGATGTCCTGAATTGATTCGAAATGTTTACTTGTCATGGCTTTTGATTTGGGAAAAGATCCAGAAGTCACATGGTGCCAGACCCAGTGAATAAGGCAGATGAGGACACACTATAATGTTTTTATCTGACAAAAATTGCCATGCCAGAAACAATGTGTGACATGGAGTGTTGTTATGATGGAGAATGAAACTGCCCATTTTTCAGACACTGATGAAAGAGAACTTCTAGAACTTCTACAGAAAGTGGTAGGAAGAATGAAATAAGTGTGTTCACAATGAGGGGGAGTATTTTGAGGGAGGTTAATGGCAATGTGTCTTTTACTGTAATACATTTTTTTAATTTAAACACTCACCATATTTTTTATCACACCTGTAGACATCACCTGACATAGGCTGAAAATGAGAAATGTAGTTTTAAAAGTGAAAATGAGTTAAAGTAAATGTTAGTCAATCTCTCTTTGACATTGATTGGTTATGCAGGGTCATGAGAGATATGTCTATTAATTTTTTCTTGATAAACACAATTGGGTAATTAAATACAGAGTTGTTCTTTTTCTCCTTCTGAGAGCCATGATAAAGCAGGTGTTAGCAATGAAGTGCGAATGACCCACTATTCATTTAGATGCCTGAGTTTTCATAGAACATGATTACACCTGTCTTGAGAGTGCTATGATTAAACCACACAGTAATTAAACATAATGATCACTATGATAACATGCTCAGTACTTCTTTGGTTTAACTCTCATTATTTCTTGCCACTTCTCAATTTTAACTCTTTTCAAACACTTTTGACTAATATTTCTGTTGCCTTGATAAGAGAAAACATACAAAAAAATGGTACTGTTTTGGATAGATTCCCTCTTTATTCAAGACATTTAAAAAAATAATTTATCCTACTTCTACCCAATTCAAAATTTCCCTCTATCCTTCTCTTATAAGATTTATGTTTTCTTGTCTTCATTCCCACATTCTGTCTATTCTATTGTTTCTTTAATCAGCCTCAGAGCTCTGTCTCAAAGTCCTTTACTGCTTCATTTTAGTTTTCATGATTCAGTAGACAGTGACACAGAGAATTTCTTAACATAATAGAGAAATCTCTTCATGGTTTCAATTTAACCTACATGTCCAGACTTATACTTTCTTTTTCTCAGTAGTCACTCTTCCAAACATTCCTCCTCCAAAATATGTCCTTAGTTAGACATGACATTTTGTCTGTTTCTCAAATATACCATGCATTTGCACTTTTTTTTTGGTAGGGGGGTAGCTCCCTGGCTGGGAATCGAACCTGCATTTGTTCTTTTAAACTGCATTAATTAGAATGTTTTCAGAAAACATGATTTAAGTGGCTTAGATAAATTAATATTTATTATTTTACATAAAAAATCCCAACGAAAATGATTCTAGTGTTAGTTCACTCAGTGGCATGATGAAGTCATCAAAAATCTAGGTTCATTCCTTTTTTCTCTCTGTCATCTTTAGCACGTTGCTTTTGCTGTCTTCATGGTCACAAGCTGCCTGAACCAGTTTCACACAAATCACATTTCCAAACAACAGGGTCTGCAAGGAGTAAAACTGAGTTCTGTCTTACGTAGTTTTCTAAAGAAGTGAGAGGACTTTCCTAGAGGTCTTCAGGTATCTCCTCCTGTCCCATTGGCCAGAATTGTATCACATGACCTTGCTGATCTCTCGGTAAGAAGAAGATTGGCTTAAGCCAGTCTTAATTCGTCCACAGTGGTTAGAGATAGAACTTACCTCCTTGAAAGGACTTAACTGGAGAAGGTTAAACAAAATTTGGGTCTTGGTATATAAGAAGTTGGGAAATAGATGTTGAGTGGGAATTGTGTCATAAACACAACCTTACTTTTCTACTTGCAATGTTCTCTAATTGACCCCCTTTCCTTTAGTTAAAATGAAAACTCAACCACCAAGATTCTCTTAAAATGTCATGTCCTCTGTGAAGCTTTAGTCAACCCACTATAGAAAGAATCAGTTTCTTCTTTCTTTGTTTTCCAAATCATTTGTTCATGCTTTTAGTAAACAATATTTCAATCCATATTGCATATATCTATTTCTTTCATTAGGTGGAAGATACTGGGAATCAAGGGCTTATTTGATACTGAATTCCTAGTACTCAACATTTTACCTTACTCAGAGTAGATGCTGATTAAATGTTGGAAAATTGAATGATCAAAATCAAACTATATCCAGATATCTCAGATAATTTGTGTACGTGTGTGTGTGTGTGTGTGTGTGTGGGTGGGTGGGTGGGTGGGTGTGGGTGTGGGTGTGGGTGTTTTAAATAATCTAACTTATAACAAGTGCTATTATTCTAAGAATGGCACTCCTCTTCTACTTTACAGATGGACTGGAAATAATGGATTTCCTATCTTTTGAAAACTTCTTTGGATACTTTAAACAGAACTTTAGAAGCCAAACTCACCTGGACATATAAATTCAAAATGTGTATAACTGATGCTTCCTAGGCTCTTAGAATAACACAGGTATAGACATTACTTTCAGGGAGTCCAAAATCTAATGAAGGAGATAGACGTTTTAAATAACTAATGAAAATACAGTATGTACTTGGAGAAATACATCCCAACCCAAAGCAGGAACTTCAAGGAAGAAAATGATAAGAGAGGTTATTCTCTTGGATAATGTCTGTAGTGGAAGTGATACCTGACTTTAGTCCAGGAAGATATTAAGGACTTTTCCAGATACACTGGGGAGGAAGGAATGCCAGGGTGAGACAGAAGAGTATACATTGATACAGAAGCATGTAATCATAACCATAATTAGAAAGTGCATGTAGTTCTACAATTGTGGAAAACAAATTTTCAGATGAATAATACCAGAAGAGGTAACTTTAAAGGAAAATAAAAGGCTCGATTATGAATGGTATCATGGGAAGAATCCAGAACTACTCTGAAAGCTTTTGCTGGCAACTGGTTAGCTTAATTTGCATTACTGCCAGGGGAACACACTTTTCAACAAATGCACTGTGAGCTCTCATTGGATAGATGGTGGTAAAGTCTTCTATTGGCAAAGTAGAGAACCTCAGCAGACAAAATTGATTTAAAATGATCAGCTTTCTCTTTTAGTTTTAAAATAATGGGAAATTTGAAATGGATCCTCTCCCCAGGAGCATATTTCATCATCTTATTGTCACCTGGGATATGTTAATGTGCTTGGACTGCTGCCTGCAGCCTTGGGTTTGCCCTCTAAGTGGATGTTTGGTGATGGCATTACACCTTCATAAAGATAGACTGCTGATTACATTTCCATTAAAGACCAGAGCCACATCTGTCTGCTAATTTTCCTTCCAATAAGAGTTAGATTTTTACAATGGCCAATTTACTGTGGAGAACCACTTTCCTTGTCAGAGTGCAAGAAAAGATAAGATATAAAATTTAAAATTGTAGCTTTCATTATCAAATATCCTAAATAGAGTTTTTAAAAATAGTCTTTACATATGATGGCTTTTAAAAAAATTGTGTGCCTTTATTGTTCACCCTTTCAGATTTTGTTTGTCCATGCAGGTATAAAAGTAAAAGAGAATGGGACTAGAGAGTATAGGTAGTTATTTATTCATGAAACATTTGTTATGTACTGGGTATTATAAAAAGTGCTCTTGCTTAAAAAAGTGGATATATCCTGGGTGTTGCCTTCAAAAAGCTTACAGTCCAACCCTTCTCATCTTGAGTATAAACTATTTTAATAGTAAATACCCTCCCCGCAAAAATTCTTCATGACAGAAACAAAAGCTATCACAGTAGTATGGTTAGCAAGAGAAACCATCAGTAAAATTCTAGTATCCAGATTATCATTAGTGGTAGACTTAATTATAATAGAGTCTCTAAAAATGTTTTTTATAATTTCATATATATATATATATATATATATATATATATATATATATATGAAATACATATATTTGATTACCTAGTTTTATGGACTCAATGTTTGTATCCCTCTCAAAATTCTTATGCTGAAGCCCTAACCTCCAATGTGGACATCAGGACTTTGGGAGGTAATTAGGGTCAAATGAGGTCATAAGGATTAGTGTCCTTACAAGAAGAGACACCAGAGAGCTTTCCCTGATCCACCAAACTTTCTCGCTATCTCACTCTTCTTTAAGTGCACATGCAGAGGAAATGTTATGTGAGCACAGAGTAAGTAGACAGCTACCCGCAAGCCAGGAAGAAAGCTCTCATCAGAATCTGACTAAGTTGGCACCCTGATCACGTACTTTTAGCCCCCAGAACCATGATTAAATAAGTTTTTATTATTTAAGCCACCTAGTCTATGGTATTTTGTTATGACAGCCCAAGCTGACTAATAAATCTATCCTATGGTAAATACCATGCTTGGTACTTTCATGTCCACTATTAAATGATACCAATTCATGGCATAGATTCACAAATCTTTGTTCTCGTACATGGCAAAATATGCTACTTATATATTTGCATTCTAACTTCCCAAATCTCCACTTTCTTTACCTTATATTTAGTCAGAATCACACAAGCTAACTTGTTCTTATCCTAAGCATTTTGTATGCTTGAAATTAGTTAATCATTTATATAATAATTTCAGGAGTCATAGAAGCTGGAAGATATTTTTTTCCTGAGATCCAAGTATGATTTTCTTTACTATTTAATTTTGTATGATAAGGAGAAGCAATATAAAAGTTGTCTGACTCTATACGATAGCACATTCATCATATGATTCCTGAGATTCTTTGGTTCTGTTTTTATTACTGTTTATTACTGTGAAAATTATGTGATGTTGTGAGTCCGTGGTAGGAGGGACTGTCAGGTACATCATTTAGGTAGTCATATGAGTGTTTTGCTGCTTTTGATAGGTTTACTTTTTTTTTTGCCAGTTCTGGCCCAGCTTTTTAAATATGGGGTATATATAAATTTGGTTGCATTTTCTTTTTTCAATACATTTTGAACTTGCATATTTCTCTGAGAGGCTAGAATAATGCATATTTATTCTTGAGTAATTTTTGAGGGAGGTCTAAATCTGTTCATGTTACTCCCTCATTGCTCGCTTTCTCTTTATAGCAAAATTCCTTGAAAGAGTGTTCTATCCTTATTAATCTCTCTCCTCCCAAGCTTTTAAAAGCTAACTTAAATCAGATTTGCTTCAAACTGCTCTTACCAGGGTAACTTGTGACCTTCACATTGCTAAATCTAAGGCTTAATTCTTATCCTTACTGATCCATAAGCAGCACTTAACACCATTGATCTTTCCATCCCTTTGAATTACTTTTATTTTTCTTCTTCTAGGACATCACATTCAACTGGTTTTCTTTCTATCTCTCTAGCTACTGCTTCAAGCTTCCTTGTTAATTTACCTTCCTAAATGTTGAATTGTTTCTGGACTCACTTCCTCTTTTTATTTTCACCCCTCATATGTTTTCTAAATGCGATTACTTTGCATAGTCTGATAGATGCAAATAATCTGTTTTGTGTATCTATTCCTGTGTAACAAATTACCCCAACATTATTTTAACACTTAGAGGTAAAAATAATGATGGTCATTTATTATTTTCTCACAGTTTCTCTGTTGAGTAGTTCTAATTTGAAGTATCTTCTAGTTTGAGGTATGTCAATACCCTAGATACAGTTTTATTTTGAACCTACAATCAGGTGTCAGTTGAGAGTCATCCGAAGGCTTGACTGGAGCTAGAGGATTCACTTCTAAGGTAACTCATTTATAGAGCTGCAAGTTCACCCTGCTGGCCAGAAGTGTCACTTACTCTCCATGAATCTCTCTGGGTGAGAAGTTATACCTTTCATTTTCACTATTCATCACACAAGGCCATCCTTGATTTAATCTGGGAATGAACTACATAAATACATAACTACCAGGGGGCTTAGATCATTAGGGGCCATTGTAAGGCCAGCTACCATAGTCTACCCTGTGATACCCACTGATACCTCTTTTACATACAAGGTGTACTCACCCTTCTCCCAATACCCTCCAGAATCTCATCTCTTCATGCCTCAGGTGCAGGCTACAGTCAAGCATCTAAATCAAGTCCAGATATGACTGAGGTTGCTCAGGTTAAGTTTATAAAGTATACTTCTTCAATTAAAATTTCTATTGATCTGTGAACTAAAGAGAAAAGTCATCTGCCCCTAATGTAACCAATGTAGATTGCTGGGACAGATGAAAGAAACTTGTCCTAAATTCTCCATTTTGAAAGGGAGGTAAATAGGAGGACCACAGTGCAGCTGCTCTCAAGGAATTCTAAAATCCAGCTGGGTATATGTCACCAGTATCTTGGTAAAGGCACATCCTTACTGCCTAGATATTATGCATTTTGACACCTAACTCTATCACTTGATACCATAATCTAAATCATCCATTCGTTTTCATAATAAATGTCTGGTGTTTGTAACTTGGTTGTTTTTTAGCCTGCTTATAGCCCATAAGAATTTCAGAGTCCAGAGTCATGTTTTTCCTTTGTATTATCTCTACCCCTTTTATTCCAAGATAGCAGTGTTTCCACAGATACAATTCACTTAAAAGTATTTTTGGCTTTCCCCTGAATCATTTTGGGGGTTAACGCAGAAAAAAACACATTGATAAGGAAATCTTGTCACAATAAACCTCTTTTTACCTTGGGTTTCCCATAAGGCTGCATGAGAAAACACACTAAATACAAAACACACTCCAAGAACCTTAGAAATTAATGGAGCTTGTATGTGAGGCTTGCCTCTGAGATCCTTAAAGAGCCTTATATTTCTGAGGTCTTGACAAATGATTTCACAGTCATACCCTTCATCTTTGGGCAATGTTTTCCAGACAATGCCTTGGATTTTATCTTTTCCTGAAAGTCATTTTCTTCTTTTTAGCATTACCTGGAAAGGCAGTGCTTAGATACAGTTTTGCTTTGAACCTAGAAAACCCTGGATAATTTATACATTTAATCATTATTCCTTTTGCTGAATCTTTTCATCTTTGTCTTGTTAGGGGTAACAAGAAGCTAGATGACACTTTCAACACTCTGTTTAGATATATCTTTAGCTAAATAAACCTATTTATTCAGTACATTTTGTATTTCTCATGTTATTGTAGATAACAATATCAAGTTCGTTGTTACTACATAATAACAATCCCCCTTTCTCCATCTCCCAGTAATATTCCGTCCCTTTCATTTAAGTCTTTGCTCACAATCCATTTGAGAGCTTTAGTCTACTGACACTCTTTTCCTGGCCCTTTACTACTTCATTAATACCATTCTTGGGGTTCTTCTAGTTTCTGTCTGTTAATCACAAATTCACATGCTTTAGATTTTATTATGATGGTGCCCTATGCCTGGTACCAAATTTTATATTTTTACTTTGCTTCTGCAAAAAAAATCATTCAAATCTTAGTTGCTTGAAACTAGAAAAATGATCTTTTAAGTTTTTTTGTGGGGTTGCTAATTAAGAGTGTATTAATTGCATAGTTCTGGCTCAGGGTCTTTCATGAGGTTACTGTGAGATATAGCTGGGCTCCAGTCACCTGAAAGCTTGACTGGGGCTGAAGGAAGTAATATCAAGTTGGCTTATTGAAATGACTAGCAAGTTGGTGCTGACTAGTTTCCAGGGGCCTTCTTTTCTCTCCACAGGAGCCTCTTCACTGGACTGATTGAGTGTCCTCAGGGCATGGAGGATGGCTTCCCTGATAGCAACCAGTACAAGATACTAAGACAGAAGTTATAATGCCTTTTTATGACCTAGCCAGCGAAGTTACACAATCTGCCATATGCTATTAGTCATACGGAGTTAACTTTGATTCATTGTCTGAGTGGCTATATAAGGTCACATACATCCGAAAGTGTAAGTCATTGCAGGTCATTTTGATGGCTGATTCATCACTATAGAATGTCTCTTCTAACCCAAATCCAACTGCTCAATTAACATCTTTACTTGCATGTTTAATAGATATATCAATATCCCACAGGAAAAATAAAACCTGAGCATTTTATGTTTTTATTCTTATTCCTCAATTCTGTATTTCTTATAGTCACCTCCTTCTTGATAAATAGCAACTTCATTTCTCTAGTTGCTCAGGCCAGTTTTCCTTAATTCATTTTTTTGGTCACACTCCATATGAAAATTCTCAAATTATTGTTTGCTTTATCTAAAAATATATCCAGTATTAACTATATCTCTTTCTATTTAAGCCATCTGTGGTCCATCAACTCTCAACTGAATTAAAACAATAGCCTGCTAACTAGTTTTGCTGTTTTTTTCCCTAAATTCCATAATCTATTCTAAAGCCAGGATCCAAAGTGATGATATTAAGCTTGAAGTCAGATAATGCCATTTATTGGCTCAAAACCCTCTAATGTAATCCTATCTCTTCATAAGTAAAAACCTATGTCCAGAATATGATTGACAGGGACCACCATGATTTGGCTTCTTCTAAACTCTATATCTACTTGTACTCACTGGACTCAAAGACGTTATTTGAACAGACATATTCTCATCTCAGAGCTTTTGTACTCACTTTGTCTAGAATGTTCTATGTTTGACATTCATATATGTCGATACCTTATTTTTTTAAGTTTTTGCTCAAATAAGATACCTTCTTGTGATGGTCTTCCCTGGAACCCTATTAAATATTATAGCTCTCATACAGTCACTTCCTATTCTCTTTACAATACTTAATCACTATCTAAATTATTATATGTCATTATATATATACACATAATATAATATATACACATAATATATAATATATATACACACATTATATATATATATATGTGTGTGTGTGTGTGTGTGTATGTGTATATATATATATATATATATATATATATATATATATATATATGAGGTCAGACAATTAGTTTTGTGAACTCATTCTAGAAAAAGTGCTACATACCTCATTGTTGAATATCACTATAGTCACATTCTAAGTATGCCTGCCCCTTGGGAAGCTATGCACTGATGCCACTGCCTAGTCCGCCCTTCTAAGCAGTTTTGGAACTTTTTTTCTGGAATGTCTATTAGAGCTGTCATCGTACTCAAAATATGACAATTAAACTTGAGCATTTGCCACTGCATGCTTAGAGTGGCAGCACTATACAAGCAACTCAGGTAAGGTGTCATAACTTTGTCAAGTATTACATTAGTGGGTTTTCTAGGATGAGTTCATAAAATTAATTGTATGACCTTGTATATATGCTTTTTGTATCTCTACCTAAACTATAAGCTCACAGAAGGCAAGGATTTTCTTTGTTTACTTCTGCATTACTAGTATTAAAGCAGGATCTGACATATGGTTGAATATACATGGCCCCCGATACTTTGTTATTGTGTGTCAAGTAAGGACATTTTTATTCCCCCATCATGACAAAGTGTGCAGGTTCTGTGCTTTAATTAATAGAAGGTGGCAGGAGTAACTTTTTTCTACTTCTGTGTCGAGGTTCTAAGACTATTAGCACCTTTTGCCAGCTCATAACTGGAAATATCTTGGAATACTTCCTCTTGGAATACAGTTACTGTGCTGTGAAAGAACCAAGTCACAAGAAAAGGCAACATATAAACATTCTGACTGATAGTCCCGACTGAACTTTCAGCCAATAGTCAGCATACCAGCTATGTCCATTAGGCGTTATTATTATTCCAATCTAATTGAACTTCCAGATGACTTTGCTTTATCTAAAATCAGTGAAGGAGATTTCTGGTCAAGATTGGTGGAGTAGGTGAACACTTGCCTCATCTCATGACCACATCAGAATAACTAAACTATAGAACAACCATAATTGAAATCACCTAAAATTTAGCTGAAGCAAAGTCTTACAACTAAAGACATACAGAAGACATTTGAGACTGGTAGGAGGGGCAGAAATGCTGAATGGGTTGATCCCACACCTGCATGTGACTATTGAAAACTGGGAGAGATATCTTGGCCATGGAGGTCTCCCTGAAGGAGCAAGGGGTTGGAGCCTCATACCAGGCTCTCGAGCACAGGTTTCCACTGCCAGGGAGAGAAGAGCTCATAACTTCTGCCTTTGAAAACCAGAAGAGCTTGTGGCTGAGTGAGCTGGAGGGCCACTGGAAACCCAGGTGCTCTTTTAAAAGTCCCATGTGCAGACTTACCTATTGCCAGACTCACTTGATCTGAATTCCATCGCTGGGGCAGCAGCTTGAAAGGTGTGAGGGATACGGGAGTAACTGAGTTGTCTGGTTTCAGGACTAGGACTAGACATGCAGCTTTCTCCCAGAGAGAAGTGCTGGCAGAAGCTATTGTTCTTTGTTGAGTTCTCCCTCCTCCTGGTGGGCAGATGCAGGTGGCTGCCATCTCTGAGTCCATTCAAATTCACTAACATCATTCATCTTCATTGACCTGCTGATTCCCTGATATCCCACCCCACTCAAGTTGTGAGCTCACTCAAGCCACTTCCAGCAGCTTTTCAGTACAAATGGCTTTCTTAGCTCATGCTGCTGAGTTTCTTAAAATCTCTCAAGGGTTCACAAAACCCAAACAAGCAGCATCTGATTTCAGCATGTCCAGTACCACTTGCTGAGCAGTCCCAAGCTTTACACTAGGGGCAACTGGCCTCAGTTCATGATTTGACCTCTTAAGGCAGCTCCAAGCCCAGCGTGGGTGGTGGTCATATGCAGATTACTTTGTGGCCTATGCAAAGTAGTCCTAGGCAGGGCACAGTCTATGGCTGAACTTGGCCAGCAGTGGGGCTCCTCCCAAGAAACTCTGGGGCTAACACTCCTAGTGGCCAGTTTCAGACCAAGCTTGAGCATCATCTGACCACATCCAAGGATGACACACCCAAACAGCAGACTAAGGAGTTACCTGAGCCCTGCTAAAGTGAATTCTTGTGTAGGGTCAGCCCCTACACAACAATTTCTCCACTTGACCAGTATCCACAACTGATCATCCCAAGGGTCAATCCATTCCACTGATGTGCACACAGCACTCAAGGCTCAACTAGAACAGGAAGACATACACAATTCACAATAGGGACACACATGGAATACCCGACTCAGGTGCCTGAGAGACTGAGCCACTGAGCCCCATAAGATTGCTCCACAAGGCTGGGATAGAAACAACAGAACAAAGCTTCAGAAAAAGTAACTAAAAAAATAAAAATAGAGACAAGCAATCTACCAGATGAAGAGTTCAAAACACTGGTTATAAGGAAGTTCAACGATCTCAGAAAGAACTTCAATGAAGAGATGAGCAACATAAAAGTGAAGATAAAAAAACATAAAAAAGAACCAGTCAGAAATAAAGAATATAATAACTGAAATAAAAAATACATTAGGGGGAATCAACAGTAGATTAAATGAAACAGATAATTGAATCAGTGATTTAGAAGATAAGGTAGCAGAAATGACCCAATCAGAACAACAAAAAGAAAAAAGAAAAAAGTCCAAAACAAATAAGAAAAGTTTAAGGGGCCTCTGGAACAACAAGTGTGTAATATTTATATTATAGTTATATTAATTTATTATATTATATATTAATTATAACATATAATATAATTTATAGTATATTATAATATATATATATATATTGTTCAGTGGTAATATAAGGGGATGAGAGAGACCAAGGAATTGAATACCTACTTAAAGAAATAATACAAAAAACTTCTCTAACCTGGTGAAAAAAATACACATACAAGCCCAGGAAGCACCAAGAGTCCCAAACAAGATGAACCAAAAGAGGCTCACACCAAGACACATCATAATCAAAATTCCAGAGGTTAAAGGCAAAGAGAGAATCTTAAAAGCAGCATGAACAAAGAAGTTAGTTACCTACCAGGGAGTGCCCATAAAACTGTCAACTGATTTCTCAACAGAAACTTTGCAGGCCAGAAGAGATTGGTATGAAATATTAAAAGTGATGAAAAGCAATGACTTGCAACCAAGACTACTCTACCCAGCAAGGAATGACAGATAAAGAGCTTTACAGACAGAAAAAAGCTAAAAGAGTTCACCACTACCAAACCAGAATTGCAACAAATCTTAGAAAGACTTTTCAAAGACCAAAAATAGCAGTAAATAAATAAATAAATAAATAAATAAATAAAATGTCAATAACTACATAACTATCGACAATTACTTTAAATGTAAACAGATTAAATACTCTAATAAAAGAAAAACATAGGGTAACTGAATGAATAAGAAAGCAAGAACTTTACATATGCTGTGTACAAGAGATTTGTTCAGATCAAAAGACACACACAGAGTGAAAGTAAAGAGATGAAAAAAGGTATTTTATTAAAAAAAAGCTGGGGTAGCAGTACTTATATCAGATAAAAGAGACTTTAAAACAAATGATCTAACCAGAGACAAAGTAAGATCCAGTGATCCCACTTCTGGGTATTTATCCAAAGAAACCCAAAACGCTACTTTGAGTAGACATCTGCATCCGTATGTTCATTGCAGCATTGTTTACAATGACCAAGATCAAGAAGCAGCTCGAGTGTCCATTAATGTAAAATTAAATAATGAATATATGTTACATATAAACCATGCAGTATTGCTTGGCCATGGAAAGGAATGGGTGCTGTGTGGAGTATGTTAAGCAGAGGAAGACAAATGCAATGTGATTTTGCTTATGTGTGGAATCTAAAGAACAAAATAAAATAATAAAACAGAAACAAGCTCATAGATACAGAGAATATTTTGATGACTGCCAGATGTGAGGGATGCTGGGGAGGTGGAAAAAAGGGGGGAGCATATATTAAGAAGTACAAATTGATTGTTACAAACTTAGGCTGACCGAAGTAGTCCAGAAGATGTAGGTCATAGCATAAGGAATGTAGTCAATAACATTGTAGTAACTATGCATGGTATCAAATGTGTATTAGATTTATGGGGAACCATAGATGGTAGGGAGTTTGGGGTCAAGGTTAAAAATGTAAAGCATTTAAGAGGTACAATTTGGTAGTTACAAAATAGTCATAGGAATGTAAAGTATAGGGGATATAGTCAATAAATGGTAATAGCTATCTATATGCATATATAGTGCAATGTGGGTACTGGAGTAGTAAGGGGGATCACTTCTTAAATTACATAAATATCTAACCACTATATCGTACACCTGAAATTAATATGAAATAATGTTAAATGCCAACTATAATGAAACATTTAAAAGGAAAAATGGTGAATGAGAAGAAGAGGTTCAAATTTTCAGGTATAAAACAAATAAGTCATTAGGGTGTAATGTACAGCATATAAAATATAGTCAGTAATATTGTGATAGTGTGGTACAGTTTCTGATGTTTATTGGAATTATCATGGTGATCAGTTCTTTAGGTATATAAATGTTGAATAACTTGGTGTACACCTGAAGCTAATATAATATTGTATGTTAATTATATTATAAAAAAAGAAAAAGAAAAAATAAAATCAGTGAAGCAGAGCTGTCCAACTGAGTAAAATTTATCTATAGAACATGAGATAAAATTTGACTTTTTTTTCAATTTTATTGAGATATAATTGACATAAATTTTTGCCTTTTGCAATGGCTAAGTTTTAGAGGTGCTCTTTGTGCTCCAGTAGCTAATAAAAACAGAATTCTGTTTCAGAAGTAGAGTAATGCTTTATAGAAAACCTAAAATATGTGATATTGGCTCAAATCATGTAATGTTGAATCTGCAATTGTCTCAAGAAAATTGTTCATGAAGGCTGGAAAGATAAAAAAGGAATTATTACTGGTGGCATTTTAAAAAGTGGAAGTATGTTGTGTAGTGAAAGAAACTCTGACAATACTTTGATCACAATTTGTGGTAATGTGGAAAATAGAAAATATACATGTGGATTTGGTAAATGAAATTTTCAGAGACTTTTAGAAAGAATATTAAAAGTACCATCTTGTTTATTTAAGCTGCTTATAAGTCATAACTACACACACACACACACACACATAATTAAAGAAGAATTTGCTTAATTTTCAAATAGAATTTAGAGAAAACTGTTTAGAGTTAAGTTTTGCTCAATTCAAAAATGAAACCAGACTCTCCTAGAAAAAGATTTTCAAAGAATGAAATAGCCTCAGGGAAAATATCAAACTCAGGGTTTTGCCAGTAAAACATGATTTCAAGGTCAAGATCTCAAAGGTGCTGCTGTAAGATCCTTTGTTAAAATTTCAATAAAATTTGAGGCAATCCTATATAGACTTGCTCAGCTAGGCAAAAATAAACTTCTAAGAATTATAGCATCATCACCAACTTTTATTTGGGGTATATCCAAATAATATGGAAAGATTAAATTCACAAGTTTTATCTTTTTATACTGTAAGGAATATACCTGAGACAGACAGATGAGAGAGAGAGAGAGAGAGAGAGAGAGAGAGAGAGAGAGAGAGAGAGAGAATCTTTAATGTTAAGTATCCCCCCAAATTTATAATACATTTTATACATAGAAATTGTTTTTTTCCCTTTGAAATTGTATTTCTCATGTGTTTAAACAATGAAAGCAATTGTCATTCTTAGGTGGCACACTAGTATTGTAGAGTACATGTTGGTAAACTAGAGAAGTGGGCCAGCTTCCTGCTGCTTAATTTTGCAAATAAATGTTTACTGAAACACAGCCATGCTCATCCATTTATATATCTTTTTTTTTTTAATTCATTTTTATTGTTAGACTTATTGGGGTGACATCTGTTAGCAAGGATTACATAGGTTTCAGGCATACAATTCCACAGTGCATTGTCAACTTGATGCATAATAAGTTCACCACCTAATGTGACCCCTCTTTCCATCCCCTTATATTTAGCTTCCCCCCCTCCTCTCCCACCCCCTCCCCT
>PVJL010007260.1:0-40640 GCA_004026885.1 Lyroderma lyra
TGTCCGGAAAGTATCCAGCCACGTGACAGGAAAAACTAGAGGCGTTTGTGGCTGGATTTTTTCCAGACAGCCCTCATATTCTGAACTTCCAAATGGCACTAAGTAAAATCATGGTATTCTCCACATCACTTGTCACCTGGAAGACTCCAGCAGCACTTGAACTTACCAACAACGAGCATGATGTTCTGACCACGCTATTTAACACTTGGGGCCATGATTTATTTCCCTGTGGTCTTGGTGTACAACCAGTACAGCATTTCATACTTAATACTTCTATTTGTACATTTTGTTGCCATTACTTGTCTCCTGTTAATAAATATGGTGACTATTTATCACTTCGTGGCTGTCATTTTCCTAACAAAAAGGATGCCACAGCTACCTTCCCCCGCAGGAAACACGAGTGCAAGAGGTTAAAATGATTTCACTTTCTCAGACTCCCAGGAAAGGTAACCTTATATGTTTTTATGTTTGTATCAGGAAAGTCTTACAGAGAAGGAGATAACCAGAACACTTTTAGTAGTAAGTTTGTATGAGTGATGCGCACGAGACGTGGCATACACGCTCTCAGCCCTAGAATTCTAATGAGAAACCTTGGTCACATCCTATAGACGTGTTCGAGCAGAACGGGGACTGAAATGCGCTTGGCCTCATGATGAGCATGTGACAGAGTCACACGTTAAATGTGTTCACTAGTCTAACAAGGAAAGTGAGGAAAGAAAAGTGTGTCTGTCGGGAGAGAGAGAGAAAAAGAGAGTTCCCTGAGCTAATTTTCTAGCCATCAGTCAGCGTATTGTTCCTACCAGAAGAGACTGAGAGTCAGAGTGAGTGCTATTATAATAAATACAAAGTCGTTTTAGCCACGGGAAATTCCACAGCGAAGGTCAAGGAGGAGCACCGGGGAGAGGGCGGGGGAGCTGAGAGATGCAAGGTCAGAACGTTGTAGGAAGAAGAAACATCACCCATGTCAGTAACTGCAATAAATGCGCTACGTGGTACATTGAAATTCACTGTTTTTAAAAGGATAATTTGATTTATATTTTAATTTTGGTTTTAGTTTCCTAACAGATATGCGTGTTAATGTGTGTGTGTTATCTGTGCCCAAGATTTCGTGTCAGTGGATTAACAGTAACTAAGTGCTTCACTAGGAGGGTTTTCCTTTTATTAGAAATGTTTCCTCTGGACATGACTGCAGTGACTTGGAAAAGCAGAGCCACTGTAAGTGGACTGCTTCCCTGTGTGTCTTTACCTGACACGACTCCACGATGTGTCTACATCTTTGAACAAAAGCGTAGGGCTCTTCTGTAGGTGGCTGATCTGGGCTATCAAATGTTTAATCGAGGTCTTCACAACAAGACTACACTGACAGAATCTGCTCTGAAGTGGGCAAATGGAACATCAAATAATAATTTGCTGATTAAGTGTGAGCTCAGCGATACTGACTGGGGAAGCCAGAATATGAAGAGATCCAGAAAGAGCGACTGTCCACACAAAGATAAAACATGAAAAAAATGTCCTTACCCAAGGCAAAGAACCTGAGAAAATGACTGATGTCATGTCTCGTTCAACTTAACCAACCACCATCTTTCTCATTTGCCATCTTTTTAAATTTCTAAATCTCTAAAACTTCCTTAAGAATGTGGAAGCAGCAGAGATTTCGGCAAACTTCCACACTTATTTGAAATCAATCTTTCTTCTTATAAATTCTGCATTTGCCAAAGCAGTCAAATCAATAACAAGAGTCCAGTGCACTACTAGGTGGAATTGTTAGCCAACTTACAAAGAGAAGAAAAGAGTATGGATTGTGTATTTCTCTAAATTTTGTTGGTTGGATACCTCCATTCTTTTAGATGAACCAGAGCAGCTGATTCACCCCTCCCTTGGATGCAGAGGGGGTTCTTTTCCTACTTAATACTGGAAAAAATAAATATGATTTCCAGTCCATGCTAAATAATGAACCATTTTCAAAAATTTGTACTGATGTTAAGAGATTTACATTTTATTTTTTTCCAATACACCTACACATACCTTTGCAAATGTAATTGGTTTTCCTCTCATGCACTATCTCATGAGATTGATGCACAATTCCTACCCATATTTTCAGATACAATCTCCTTTTATCCAAATGCCCAAGTCTAATATGTGTACCATCTTTTAGGCAGATGACATTTATATTCACTGTGCACTTAGATGTTTAAATTAAATCACTATTTAAAATTCCAGAAAAATTAGCTACCCTATTTAAAAAATAAAATTCACAGATTTGTGCACATAAATGTCAGTTCTGGATATCATACTTATATTTCTGCAAATACTATATGTTTTTAATAAAAAATTTTACTCAATTGAGAAACCATGGACCAAATTAGAAACATAGAACCATTAGAAACATAGAGAGGAAAATATGTATACAATGGTCAGGGAACACTTTGATATTCATATATTTGGACTTATTTGACCAATTTTAAAGCATGGATAGCTCTGTGATAAATCCAAATTAATTTCAATTACACAAGTGTTTAGTGAGTATGAACCATGTCCCAGGCACCGTGTTAGGTACTAATGATATAACAGTCATTAACAGCATTCTGACGTACAAAAGGATGATCCTACATAATCACATAGGACTCAAAAATATATTAGTAACTATTCACAAATATTGAGAAGCAATCCATGCTTTCAAAAACCTAAAGAACCCGTTGACCCTACTCCTTCCATGTTCAACCACAGGAATCCATCCGAATGGGTGTATCTAAAACAATAGTTCTCAACCTTCCTAATGCCGTGACCCTTTAATACAGGTCCTCATGTCATGGTGACCCCCATAAAATTATTTTCATTGCTACTTCCTAACTGCAAGTTTGCTCCTGTTATGAATCATAATGTAAATATCTGATAGGTGTTTGCCGATGGTCTTAGGCGACCCCTATGAAAGGGTCGTTCGACCCCCAAAGGGGTCGTGACCCACAGGTTGAGAACCGCTGATCTAAAAGCACCCTTAGATTTTCCCTCCTAGGGATTTTCAGAATAATAACTACTAACCAGACAAATTTCAACTCTTTATCCTCGCCTTTCATCAAAGCCTCAGTAGACAAACTTATCTGTGTTTTTTATGTCTGAGGTTGAAGTTACCACTTCCGTAGGAGACATGCCTCCATCTAGTATTTTCCTTCTTTACTCTATTTGGCCCTACTCCAGAATCCTGTATTTTTGTAGGTTTTGAATGCTCTGCATATGAATCTAGTGCTTTTTACTGTAATACCTCACCGTATTTGGCAGATGGATTCTAGATACTTGCCGAATGAATGGATTGTATCCTGAAATTATTGCTCTTAAATTGTTGTCCAACAATGATTATCTCTTCTCTGAATGTCAAGAGGACTTGAGCATATACCACATGATATAGGACCTAATTTCTTACTGCTTTCAGATCTGCCTACATTTTGTCTCTCTCCCCGACTTCATCAAATATGTCTCAAGGTTAGAAAATTTGCTTTCTAGTTTTGGTAACCTCATTTGATCTGGGTAGAGAGTTAGCATTCAATAAATATATGAGGATTGGCTTACTGAACTCGGAGTCATAAAATGTTTAGATGAAAAATATGAATTTGCCAGAAGAGTGAAAGCATACACAATAGATCTGAGTTCAAATCCTAAATCTGTTTTTTGTTAACTTGGAAAATGTCTTAACCATTGTAAGCCTCACTTTTTTTTATATGTAACACTGGGGATAATACCACGTAATTCCATTCATAATATGAATCTCGTGATATAATCCATATAAATATAAAATACTTAGCAGGGTAACTGACATATACTAATAGTAAGAGCTCAATAAATAGTAGCTACCTAGCAAATACATGTATTTTTATTCAATATTTACTGAATGCCAACCATATTTCAGTTACTCTGCTGGTCATGTTTCAAATGTACGAAGTGTAGAACACCAGCACGTATTGAAAAGAAAACAAAAACTAAAAAGAAATATAATTTCTAGATATACAGAGAACATTAATTAATTTCCATTTCTCTGGATATCACAGTTGGAAAGGAAGCAGAGATCAACCATAGTAGTTATGCTATAGTTTGACCAGAAGAAATGTTGACAGTGAAATAAAGCTGTAAAACAGACATGTCCAACCCATGGCCCGGGACGGCTTTGAATGCAGCCCAACACAAATTCTTAAAACATGATGAGATTTTTTTGCAACCTTTTTTTTAGCTCATCAGCTGTTGTTTAGTGTGAGTGTGTTTTATGTGCAGCCCAAGACAATTCTTCTTCCAAAGTGGCCCAGGGAAGCCAAAAGGTTGGACGCCCCTGCTATAAAGTTTCATATCCTGGAAATCGTTAAATACTGACTACGATCTATGTGTCTGCAATAGATATAAAGCAAAATCTTTCCTGAAGTTAGTAGCTTAGGGAAAGTGGCTTCTTGGAGAACATTTTAGACACAAAACTCTCATAAGGCCTTTATTCCAATAAATGGATTTCCTATTATAATTTTTCATAAACATTATTCGCTCTATAAAAGGTATGCCATCTATGGGTTAATACACATACAACATATATTTGCATAATTCATGGGATTTGTTTTTCCCTCTTGTCCTCTGGACCAGAAGTCTATCCGATCTTCACGGTGACATTCATGACACAGTAAGAAATTAATTAGGTAGGCTAAACATAGTTAGTGAAATATTAAAAACCTGGAAGTAGGGGACTTATCAAATGTGAGACTTCTATCAAGCCAACTGAAATAAGCAGTTCCAGACTCAGGCCTTTGTGATGACCTGTTTCCCACCGAAGTTCTGTGACTGTGGTAGCCAATAGCTCTGGTCTTCATTATGGTGGTCTCAGCTTACTGCCCTGAAGAGATGAGGGATACCAGAGGTGCTAATCCATGAAACAAAAAATTCCCAGTGATTTACACCAGAACTAAAGGAATAGCTTTCCCCTCCCCCTCCCTCCTACTGGATTCTCTGCAAGTAATTTGCTTGATAAAGTACAGCCCATATGGAGACAGGGAGCTCTGCTAGCAGATACAACACAAGGGCAGCCCTAGAGCTATTCTGTTAGCATGTTTTCGATAATGCCATACATGGTGAAGGAGGTCTGCTTCTATTTATTTATTTATTGTTGGTTGGTTCATTTATTCACTCATGCAAAGAGATCAATATTTTGGATGATGCCATGGGGGGAAATGAGTAAGTGAGGCAGCCATAATTACTTACTCAAATATAATCATTAGCTATCACACCGCGATACCAACAGGACAGCCTGGAGTTTCCCTTCACGGAATTTTGCATTTAAACAATGCCTGCTTGCAGGAAGTTGTGAGAAATAGTTCTGTCACTTCCTTTAGAAGCGTCAACTATTGAAATAGTTAATGGGTCTTCCTGTACTCATTTAAAAAGTGTTGACAAACATTCTCTCCTAACCTCTATTCAGACCCTTTCCCTCACTACCCAAAGTAACAACGTACTGTCTTTTTGTCTGCCTTCAGGAAAGTCCACAGAAACGCAGGGCCGTGGCCCTGCTTTGAGGAAAGAGCAGTCGTGTTTCAATGCCAGTATTCCTGTCGTGATCTCCATCTCTCTTTCCCTAGTTAGTGCAAACCCGTAGTGCAAACCCGGTAACAACCCTTTAAGAGGCTCCTCGCAGCATTCCGCCCTCCCTGGCAGCCCGGCCGGCCAAGAGCTGGTTTTCTGTACAACAGCGCTACCCAGCGGCTGAAGACTAGAGCCCTGTCCACCGCAGGCGGGCAGGGGGCTGGCTCTTTCACAGACTTTGTCAGGAATATTTGAAGACCATTCCAGACTTCCCTGATGCATTTCATTTCTTACAGCGGTAAAAAAAAAAAGAGAGAGAGAGAGAGAGATAAAACAAATCTCCATGTGTTTTGTGTTAAAATGGAACTACAGCGGATCCCTTGGACTATTTTTTTTAAATATCTAGATATATTGATATACTGAAATGACTATTTTGGAGGTATCATTTCTCATGGCTTCATTTAAATATACTGAATAAACTCTGCACAAGAAAAAATAAGCAAAATTCACATATCATTTCCTCAACCACTTTTTTGTTAACCGCTGCCTATTTTAGTCTAGTAGTAACTGTGTGAGAGAGTGTGAGTGTACACAACATTCTATGTCCCCAAAACACACTGTGTAACTATATGTGTGTGTGTGTGTGTGTGTGTGTGTGTATATATTTACACACACACACACACACACACACACATATATATACATAGAGAGAGAGAAATAGATATTACATATGTAGAGACATATACTATGTTGCACAATGTATGTATACAAACACAATTGTATAGTTTGTTTTGTTCATTAAGTGACAATTTAGAACAGAACACTTATTTTAGTGTCTGCATATATTAAAATCAATGTCCCTGAATAACAAGATGGGTCTTCCAGCAGCTTACTTATTTTTTTAAACTACTTAGTATTCCATTTCAGGGTAATTCCTAAAAGCTAAATACTTAATAGTTCTTTCATGTTGATTTGCTTGCTTTTATTGCTTCTGTTGAATCATTAAACAAGCTCATTTTATCACGAAGTTTTTTTCTTTAATCCACTAAGTTTTAAGTGGTTTTTAAAATACATATTTAGAACTCAAACATGTAAAGGTGGCAGCCTGAGGTACACAGAGAAAGGAAAAAACGACCTTCTGAGAAGTCGTGCATAAAAATGCCAGTTTTCCTTTGGTAGAACAGGGTGACAGGGACAACACTCACTCTTCTTGTTTATAGGATATGCTAGGGCAAGAATTAAATGTAATTTAGTGAGACAATAAAATCTTCTCAACTACTGTGTTGTGTTAGGGATAGATGTGGGGGTGATTAAATGAGTAAATCACAGCGATCTGAAACACTTTTTCTCCTTTCTTTCTTTCCTGTTTTTTAATTTAATTTTATTTTATTTTACACCGCCTTAGATGGCATCCTGATTGTGCATGCACTGTGAACACAAAAGGCCTATAGGTCAGACCTGAAATTATAGCTAAACCTCCACTCCTGAGGTACACAGGCTGCTTCTATCGATGGGAATTTATGATCTCTATACCCTAAATCCCCGGCCTCTCTTTTACATTGACTTCTTTACTATTTGCTGCTTTATTTTATGGTGATCCCTTGCCCTCTATAAATATATCACGGTTACTTAACCCCCGATCCCACCCCCCAGCCTCCAGGACTTCAGAAAGGATCTATTTGTTTCTTACTCTGCTACTGGGTGTTTCATAATCCTCCACATTAGCAGCTATTATTTTATAGCAGTTAACATTTTCCAAATTTTCATCATCTCTTGACTTTTAGCCCTCTAACTGCTTAATAATGCCAGTTTTAGAACTGCTGTTTAGAGATTATGCTGAAGGAGAAATTTTTTCCTGAAGCTCACACAATGACAGAAGTATTTTCCATTAAATATTTATCTGTAGAAAACTGAATAAATTTAACTGTAAAAAAATTACATTTAGACAAGCTTAATTGCCTTGTGTTGCTTCAAATAAAAATTTAAAAACCTGACCTAATCTTAAAAACATGCCACTGTGTAATTAAAGTTTCTATGGGTTAGATTCTAATAATTATCTTGTTTTGACTGAACTCCTTATTAGAGTCCAAAAACTAAAGCTAAAAATAATAAGGGATTATAGATTTGCAAACGCTATTGTCTGATGTTAAAATTGTTAAGAAAAAAATGAGTATTATGCAAATTCTGACCTAATCCCAGCAGCAATCTGGTAGGTAATTGTATTTTTTCTTAAAGGAGGACAGACCTACAATAATTATGTCTTGTTAGTGTCCACATTGCTACAGTTTTGATTTATGTATTTTTCTGGGAGTTGACAGATAAGCAAGAAAAATTGACATATTATAAACTAATAAAAATAAATAATATCAGAATCTGCCTAGCAGCAGTCTACATTGAGAAGTTAAGCAATGCATTAATCGCTCAAATTTTTGAGCAAAACATAGTTTGTACAAAAAAAATTTTAATGACACATATCAAACAGGACAAAATATTTAAATCATGGTGTGCATGTGTGTGTATGTGTGTGTGCATTTCTAAGGTAAATATATATATATACATACACACACACAGTATATCAAGGCCATTTTGTTTTATTTCCTTCTTGATTTTCTTAGGAAGTTAAGACATTTGTAATCTCTCCTTACAGATTGAAATATGTAATATTCCCATGAGATTTAGCATTTTTAGTGTTCTCCAAAGAATATTCCTTAATGGAAAATTTGATGAGTGTACTCTTTTCAGTGTTTTGTTAAATTTCTTGTTACTTAAAATGTTGCTGTTTGAATGCTTTATATTATCTTCTATTAAATACCAGAAAATAAAGGTAAAACTTTCAGGCTATGACTATAGCTAATGCTAAGAGTCATGCTCCACTGTACCACAGTCTGAACAGACAGACAAGAGAAACACGGCACCCATGATCCCAGCATTGCGTAGAATCTAGCAATCGACACTATATAGAGTGAATGGTATAAACAAATGAATTGTAAGAGTGGTTTTTCTTTCCTTCAAGTTTATTCACTTCATAACCTCACATTTTGTTGGTATGCCCAAAGTTTCCTTTAAATATAATCTGAGTTTGCCAATAAATGCTTCAGGAGCAATCAATCTAACAGCATTGGCTAATTGATTTTTGCTGGTGCTCTGTTATTCTAAGTAAAACTAAATATTTTGGATTCGATGTTAAAATTTCAATATTTTTCTCTTGCTAGATCCAGGTAGATTTTCTAAGCAAGTTGGATGATCAGTTTTTAGAAATAGAGTGAAGACACTATAAATTTCTCCACCATTGTATAGATATAACCAACATAATCCCAGAACAGGATGGGCTGGGAAAGGCCCAGGTGATATTCCCTAGTACTGGGCTTATCAACCTGGAAAATGAATCTTCTCAAACATGTATAAACTCTAAAATTTAACAAGCCTGACCTGTGGCTAACAGAGTCAATCAACAATTAAGTCTAGTTAATAATGGCCCATAGATTCACTTCCTCTTAACAAAAAATTTTACAGTCACGTTGGAGGCAACAGCTCAGTACGTAGCTACCCAGGTTAGAACACAGTGAAGGTTTTCTAAAAAACACTTCTAATTAGACTGGAATATACATATGATAGAAGCCCTCAGAAAATTACCTTTTTATACTCTCCTCTTCTGTAAGTATAAACTAAATTTTTTTTCTGAAATACAATATAGGCAGGAAGCAGTCTACAAAATCAGCCAAGCAATACAGACCATTAAAAAACTAATTATGACCAAAAACAAATCATACACTAATTAGCACCAGGGTAGTAGCAATCAGATTCAAATAATTTAACTGGAACCTTAAGAGAAGCTTACCACTCATCTCCTAGCTCAAAAAATAACACCCAGTGACTATGCTAACCACATAAAAAACATTTCCAAGAAATCTACTGTGAACCTTTAAAGCCTACAATGTATGCCATTGTTTCAATAACCAATGCCAGAAATTTCTAAAATTGACAGTAATGGAAAATCACAATGCATATTACATACACACACACACACACACACACACACACACACACACACACATTTTAGGTTACATGTGTGTATGTGCATAGTAAATTTGTACATATATAATAGGTTATGCATATATGTATATATGTATATACATATTTATGTGTACTTACGTCATGTACTATATATTTAAGGCTCTGTGTCAGGTTTGAATATAGGAAACTTACTAAAAACTATATATTTTTTAACCTATCATAGGACCTTAAATATTATTTTTATTATCGACAACTAGTGATGGCTGAATGATTTCTTTTTCTGTTTATGTACACATTCAGCAGTAGACAATTTCCAAACCCAAGCCTGTGTCCTAGCACTTGGAAGAGAGAAGAGCTACATTATTTCCTAAGCTTGAAACACTCTTCCTTCAGTGACAGAAAGAGAAAAATAATTGTATGTGATTATGGGTGTGAAAGTATGTGTGTGTTCATATGTATAATGATGTAGAGAATGTACACACAGAAATGTAGTACTGGGTAATAACTTCTATATGTGTATTTAGTAGCATTTCTAAATACTAGCTCTGAATCAAACACTTTATACTCATATTATTTCACTTGATAGTCCCAGCTCTCAAGTAGGTGTTAACATCTCCATTTTGCAGAAGACCAATCTGATTACCAAAACATTAAATAACCTTCCCAGGACTCAAGGCAAGAATTTCAACCCATTTCTAAACTTTATTAGTATATCAATTAGGGTTGCTGGATTGAAAGCACTAGACGTTGTCTCTGGCTAAAATGAACAGAAGGTGATTTTAGAAAGGAAAGCAAGTTTTCACATAATCAACTAAATCACTGAAACTTCCAGCAAAGGGGGGCGGGGAAAGACTTAGAAGCAGAGTCGATACAGTGGGCTCACGGATGGAGCGGTAGAAATCATGTGCCCCTACTCAGAAAGAGTCCAACACGGCACATTTTCAGTCTCTAACACACTGGTCAACTCTTAGGTTCCAAGAAGGAAGCATCTAATTGACCTGCTTTGTCTCTCATGTCCTTTCCTTGAAGATGTCCCTAATTACAGAGGTATAAAAGTGAGAAGAGATGATTCCAATAATAAGAAATCAGGTTGATTAAAAAAAATGAAAATGGTGCACGGGCTGTTAAATGGAGGGAAGAAAACAAAAACACTAACCAAACAAAAGGCAAGGGACATCAACGTCCCTGTCTGTGAGATCAGACTTCCACGCACGGAGGCGGCTCTGCTTTATGTAGTCCAACCATTCTGAGTGCTGGTTGCAAGTGACTTTCTAACTAATGGCAAAAAGAATCCCATTTAAAATGAAACAGACACGTGAGACTCTCCACCACTGTCTTCTTGTTTGCTTTTAAACATTTCTGAAGTGAATAAGGAATAGGGGCAATAACAATAACCAAAAGAAGGCTATTAAAAAGAATGCGGGATAGAGCTGAAATACACGGAGGCACACCTCTGGGTTGTTATCAATAAATTATCATGTGCAGATCGAAGGCTCCAAAGACTGGAACCTCCTCTATCTGAGGACAGCTGGGGGAGGGGAATGAGCCATTGAAATATTCGGTACACGTGACACACGTAAACAGAGCGGGTTTGGCTTGCCCCCTGGGCAGGATATCTCCTGTCTGCTCCTCCAGGTCCATTCCCACCATCTCTCACTTGGTCTCTGACTCTCAAGTCCATCCCATCAGAATGAATTTGGATCTTACATTTCTAAAATACTATATTTAAAATACACAATTTTTATCTCCTACTGGGATTTAGTTTTCCTAATGAATTGGTTGTGACTGTCATCCATGTTCTGCAACGGAGCTCCTAGAAAATAGAACATGTTTTCTTTTCCTCTGAACACAGTCTGTGTTTGGTACAAGTTGAGCAGAGGATAAGCCTTTTAGAAATGTTGAAACATTTTGCTTAAATGAAACTTCACAGAGAATCGACAATGTCATAAAGACTTTCTGGGTTCATTCTTGACAATGAAATTCTCTAATACACCTGCCCACATCTCTTGTGTGGAATGCCAGTCCACTTTCTCTTATTAGATTTTTATTTTAAAGAGTTAAAATAGATGTCTGCCACATTTCATAAGCAGCGTTTGTGTCTCTTCACCTAAAGGTGAGAAGAACCTCATAAATAATGTTTCATGAAGCCACCGAAGAAGTATTGAAAACAACTAAATCAAGGGGAGGCTTAGAGAACAAAGAAGAATTGCACTGTAATTTAGAAAATCACAAACCTTAGAAAAAAGAATATATAACAGTAAACAGTCTTATGTCTTTAACAGAGCCCCTGGAAAGATTACATAGTCAGAGGAGTCATTTCAATTATATGCCATTTATGCTTTGATACCGAACAGATCAGAAGTCATTAAAGGCTATGAAATAGAGAAATGCTTTCATATTTGTCTATCTTTGAAAAGTATTTCAGGAATGCCTTTAAAAAGTCCTTTAGTCTTTAGAAAAATTCCAGGAATAGCAGTTTAGAGTAAGAACTATTAACTGAAAGTCCAAATGTATAATTTCCTAACTTCATTTTAAAAATCTCTATAATAAAAGATATGGAATGGATTGAAATACAACAGGATTCAAGCTTCATCCCCATCACCTACTGGCTGTGAGAAGGCACTTAGACTTTCTGAATTACAGTCTTCTCATCTGCAAAAGGGAATGAATGGTAGCAACCTCACAACATGGCTATGAAAGGTAAATAATTAACTGTAAATACTAGAGCATCACTGATCAGTAGGGTGACCCTTAGACACACGGGGCTACTGAGCACTTGAAATGCGGCTAGTCAGAATTCGGACGTGCTGTAAGGGTGAAATATTCATTGCATTACAATGACCTAGTATAAAAAATAAAACAACGTAGACCATCTCATAAAAAATACATGTTGAAATAATAATACATTGTAAATATATTAAAATTAATTTTTCATTTTTTCATTTTCACTTTTTTATTGTTAAATTTATTGGGGTGACATTGGTTAGTAAAAATCACATAGGTTCCAGGTGTACACTTGTACATAAATGGCTCGCATTAATCTGTGAATTTCAATTGGAGGAACTTTTTCCATTGTTAAAAATTCAATAAACAGCACACTGTTTGAACTGAATATCTGAACACTACTCCATTAGATGTGCATTGGGTGAGAAATATAAGCATCTATGTGTGTGCAAGGTCAAGAATGATGGAGGGGAGATACCATGTGACTACACAGAACTGGTTATATCCAGATATGTCCAATGTAACAAAAATATTATAGTGGAGGCAAATTTATCAGCCCACCCTCATACACACATGTATTAGACATATAGATCAATGGAATAGACAGCCCAAAGTAAATCTGAACATATGCAATCATTAATTTATCACAACAGAGCCAAGAATATACAATGAGGAAGATAGTCTCTTCAATAAATGGTGTTGGGAAAACTGGACAGCGACATGCAAAAGAATGAAGCTGGATCACTGTCTTACTATACACAAAAATTACTTCAAAATGAATTAAAGACTTAAATGTAAAACCTGAAACCACAAAGTTCTAAAAGAAAACATAAGCAGTAAACTCCATGACAGGGGTCTTGGTATTTAATTTTTGGACCCGACTCCAAAAGCAAAGACAACCAAAGAAAAACAAGTATGATTACATCAAACTAAAAAGTTTTTACAAAGCAAATAAAACCATTAACAAAATAAAAAGGCAACCTCCTGAATGGAAGAAAATAATTTCAGATCTTATCCAATAAGGGGTAAATTTCAAAATATATAAAGAACTCAAACAACTCAATAGAAAACTATAATAATGATAATTTAACTTAAAAATCAGCAGAAGGTCTAAATAGACAATTTTCCAAAGAAGACATACAGATGGCCAACAGGTACATGAAAAGATGTTCAACATCACCAATCATCAGAGGAATGCCAATCAAAACCACAATGAGATACCAACTCATATCTGTTAGAATGGTTATTATTGAAAAGACAAGAAATAGCAAATGTTAAAAAGGAGGTGGAGAAAAGGTAATCCTTGTATACTCTGGGTAAGAATGTAAATTTGTGCAGCAAGTATGGAAAACAGTATGAAGTTTCCTCAAATAATTAAAAATAGAACTACCATATTATTCAGCTCTTCTATTTCTGGGTATTTATTTGAGGGCAATGAAAAAAAAGATATATGCACCCCTATGTCCATTGCAGCATTACTTACAATAGCCAAGATATGAAAATAACCTATGTCCATTGATTAATGAATGGCTAAGTAGTATTCCACACAATGGAATCTTACTCTTTGTAAAAACATGGATGGACCTTGAGGGCATTATGCTAAGTGAAATAATTCACACAGAGAAAGACAAATACCACATGATTTCACTTACAGGTGGAATCTAAAAAATAAAATAAATGAGCAAACAAGACAAATGAACAAACAAGACAAAACAGAACTCATAGATGCTGAGTTTATCAGGGGGGAAGGGGTAGGGGTGGTTAAATAGGTAAAGGGGGTCAATAGTATGGTGACCGATGGTAACTACACATATTGTGGCAATTAATGTATACTGTATGTAAGACATATATTGAATTAGTATGTCGGAAACCTGAAGCTAATATGTCAATGAAAAATAATAAAACAAAGTATATACATGGATCACATTACAGTTCTAATGGACAGTGTCAATACAAATGAATGCAATGTTTAAAAATAGTTTCATATCAATAATTTTGGAAGTTGTGTCAGATTTTCTTTTTAAATTTAATGTCCTTATTGAGATTTCTGCAAATTTCTCTGAAGACCATTGAAAATAAACCATGAGGGGAGTTCCCTGATGGTGTAGTGGCTTAAGGCTTCAGCGCTGGCTCTGTCAGTGCTGCGGCCTGGGTTCGATTCCCAGTCAGGGAGCTGCCCACATACCAAAAAGCAAAAAAAAAAAAAAAAAAAAGAAAAGAAAAGAAACCATGAGGAAATTTTGTTCTGTTGAAAAAATTTAGCAACAAAGGAGCTATGATTAGCAGAATCACCTGCGTCTCAGCAAAATAATTCTATTTTGACATTGTTAAGGAAATGGAGAAAATAAATGACAAAACTTAAGAAATAAGGGTTAAAGTTATTTAACTTTAATTTGAACTACTAAAAGTTAAAATTAATGATGTATTTGAAGTTTATATATCATATTTATTTTGTAGATTTATTAGAATAACCTGACTTAGAAAACCCTGGTAATTACTGAAATAATTTGAAGTATAGCAACACATATAGAGTATATCCTTACATGTTCTAAACAAAACAAAACAGAACAAACAAAAAAAATCCCAACAACCAAAAAACACCTTGAACATTAGAAAAGGTATGTAATATTGGGTAAAACATTGTTATACTTGGGTAAAAGTGACTCTAAATTCAAGTCACAATTATTGATGGGATGGGACTCAGATGGTCACCTGTCTTTATTGTAGATATGCCACTTTCTTGTGTTTTCTTAACCTATTATTTCCTGTAAGACTGCTGGAGCACGTTATCTATATGCCCTTTTACATTCCTTACTGGTTTAGCCCGGTGTTTTCATGGGCTATATATAATGTTACCACTTTTCTCCGGACTCCGAGCTCTTAGGGGTAGGATTGGTATTCACCGCACCTTGTGTCTGCGCCTGAACTTAATACAGAACCACAGGAATTCGAGGTATTCACAAAACTGCAGTATGCAAGTGCATGAATATTTTATTCTAAACTAAAATAATTTTCCCTCATTAAATCTTTTACTTGGTTAAAAATCCTGAGTGTGACTGGGCCTGTAATCTTACAAATACAATGTAATTCTAACACACTCGTGATTTATCAATATCCATCAAATATACAATTCCAGAAAGCTCTAGTTCCATTGATGTCAGAATCAAGCTGAAAGTCTAATTAGCATTCAAGGTTAAGTCAGGTTTGGTTTTGTTCCCCTTTTCCACTTCCTCATCTCCCACAGAAGTTGACCTATGCATCATTAGGGTTGTAAGGTCTTTCCCTATTTTATCTCAACTGAATTCTCCATTTCCAGGCTATCCTCATACATTAACTAATCTTCCGAAGAGATTTCATTAGGTTATATTTTTGATGTGCCTTGTGCAAGCACAGTATTTGTACTGTAGTATTCACTCTAAAATACATATTCACATGACAACCCATAATATCCTTGAAACAGCCATTACAGTCTGTCAAATAAATAATGCGCATTTTAAAGATGGTCTTTATGTGGGATGACTCTCCTGCATTTTCATGAGGCAGATTTTTCTTTTATTCTTTCAGAAAGAAAAGCACACAAAGGAAATGAACATGCAGAAAAATATGTTAAGGTAGAAGTGACACGAACCAGAAAAGTCAAGCATCCTTTAGTTTCCTACTCTTCGCACTGCTCCATCATACCCCCTATAACATTTTATTGGGGGGAGAAAAGACATTTGGAGCTTATATCACCTTGTGTAACCTTTTATATGTGGACATTTGGAAATAAAAAATAGCTTATTTTGAATATTTTTGTAATGTTAATCACAGTTTGCATTTAAAAATGTAACTTTTTCTTCAAAATCCTAGTTTACTTGGTAAGTGTGTCTGTTGGAGGAACTGGCATCTCCGTAGTGTCAGGAAGCTGTGTGCCTGTTATTTTTAAAGGGCAGATGCCTTTCACTCTTGTCTATGGCAAGTGCATGTCTATAGTAGGTACACTGATTTTCCAAGAAGGCTACCTCAATTCACAGGGGAAACAAATGTTTAACCCTCTCTCATGCTTTAATCTTTCACTGGTAACCATCACGGCTTCTGAAAATGAGAAATACACAAAACTACATTTATTGCATGCTAACTACATGCCAGGCACCATGCTATACATTATTTATATATTTGCCAATTTAATCCTCATGATGGTTCTGCAAGGTGGTCGTAATTGTTATCAACATATGGAGAATTAAATAAGTAACTTTAAAAAAGTACTGACAGGTAGTGTTTGACTCCAGAGCTCAAGTTCAAATGAAACAAAAAATACAATGTTTACTTCAGCCAAGTTGGCTATTAACTGTGTTATTGCAAGTTTTACATATGACATGAAACGTTACTTCCATGCACATATTTTATAACACTGAATAATGATATATTATTTTCTTATGAAATGCTTTTACTTTATTGTTTTACAATTATCTTTAGCCATTCAAAATTTTTCAGTGACTTGGATAACAGTTCTTACATAAGAAAGCCATTTATGAAACCAGGAAAGAGTTACCTAGGCTTCTATGTAACAGCTACAGACCTTTCAGATTTATGAACTAGCTTTCTTCCTGTTATCCAACGTCTTCTTCCAAATCAACACGGAAGAAGTAATAAGAATTATCCATTAAATGGTTAAGGTTTAACATCACCTTTTGAACTATCATGGAATATATTGGGCAGGAAATTTGCTGGATATCACATCTAACTTTCTGAGAAATATGGAACAGTAGAACGCTATGCACAACCCAGGTATACCATGGACCTTGGCAGCGTAAAAAGCTAAAAGATTTAGACTGAAGTGAAGTTTGTTCACATTCACATCATTGTGACAACTGCAAGTTTTATAAGCAGATACTACTTAATTTGTTAACAAACCATTATTTCTCACTGTCAGTATGACAATGTTCAAAATGGTAGTCACTGGACACATGCCATGATTGATATTTAAAGTTAGTAAAAATGAAATACAATTTTAAAAAATCAGTTTCTCAGTCCTATTAGCCACATTAAGTACTAAAGTGCTGTATATGGCTAGTGAACACATTACTGGACAGCAAAGAATATTAAACACTTCCAACATTACAAAAAGTTCTATTGGGCAATGCTGCTCTACTCAATTAACAAAGCCAATGATAATTCCCTTACACTTCCATAAGTGAGTCTATAAGTTTTAAGATACTATTGTGGTTTCTTTAAAAGCATGTATTATGTTCTTATTATGTGAAAGAAATTAAACTACACACTCCAAATTTGACAACTTATTTTTGTATTTGAATTTTGAGGTATGAAAGGCAATAGCACCATTAGAAACAGTCTAATTTAATTATCTCCATTGATATTCATGATCAATGATGTTGAAGAGAAATTTTTAAATGATTCTTTTCAACTCCAAATTGGCTTCACTCTTCATCAATTGCTTACCTACTCCATGTGAAGTAATGCACATACACATATAAAAGCTAAATAGAAACAAACAAAAAAATCAGACTGAAGACTATCAATCAACTCTTTCCTTCTAATACATTTTTTCTCTTAATTTGTATTAGTATTTGTAAGATTAGAAAGTTCGATATTCATTTCAGGCAAATAATGTTATTGCCTTATCTCCGTTTCCATGGAAGCAATTGGAACTAGTAATCATTTTCGGGAGATTGAGATGGTGCTTTAATAAATACATGTGATATTCACAATATATTTAGATAATAGTAATTGACAAGCTCATTAGACAGTGAGATACCTAAGGCATGATACTATATATTAATTCATTGATTGATTGTCATCCATCCATTTATTTATTAAGTCAACAAAAATTTAATGGCAAAAATATACCAGCCACAGATAGTCTAGGCAATGAAAATAGAGCAGTAAACAAGATGCAATGTCTTTATCTCATGACTCTCACATGCAATGGAAATGAAAGAAAACAAGCAAATAAAAATAATGTTAGAAATTGATAAGTATCACAAAGGTAGGGTGGGCAGGAAAGGCAACATTAGGAAGACTAATCAGATAATTCCTTGTTGAGGAGAAATCTGAGCAAAAACCAAATGATGAGAAAGAATCCATGGAAAAACTATGGTTCCACAAAGGGAACAAGTACAAAAGCCATGAGAAGGAAGCTGGCTTGACAAATTAAAGAATAAAAAGCATGGGTAACAAGAGTAGAGCAGAAAGAGGTATTTTCTCATCTTTTTTATTTGTAAAGCATAAAATAGTGCAAATCAAGGAACTGAACAGAGAGTGCACGATAATGTTTTGTTAATATAGAAAAAAATACCTAAGACTTCTTTTAAAATTTAAAATGTTTTAAAATAAAGTGTATAATCTAAAATTAATATTAGAATGATGACACTCTTAAGACCTTTTATGACATAACGAGGCTATGACAGGCTAAAGAGGAAGGAATGAGCATTCCCAGTGTATTTTAAATGAGTTTTGAACTTGAAGAACTATAACAACAATATAACCAATAGGAAAACCTCCCAGATTCCCTGAGGATCTGTTGCTCCCCCACATCAGCTCCCATTTTCTCCCTACAAGTGATTAGGTGCTGGCCAAGTACAGGGTATTGAAACATACTAGTCCTTTAAGCAATAGACGCAACAATGCCAAACAGAAGGTATGATAGCATTCTTGTCCTTTCCCTCCCTTCTAAACAGGATGTGAACACAAGCAGGGTGACACTGATCACTGAGGAAATGAATGTCCTCATAAAACCGGAGCATGCATCCTGTTTTATTATGCACTTGGTTACATTATCCAGGATCAGCATTTTAATGACAGAAGTAGAACAAAATTAATACATATTCTATTAATACGTTTTACGGATTTCCTTATATAAACCTTTCTTATCCTCATGACAAAATAGAAATATTAGAATTGACTTGCTGGAACATATAAAGATTCTCGCTAAGTCTGCTTAAGACCCATTGTGGTTTTGTATAAGCCATTGATTCATAATCTACTTCTAATGTCAATGTCATATGCAACACCCACATGACACCATCTCTATTGTGGTGAGGTGGTAAAAGCATCAAACATCAACCTCAATGCTATCAGTAGATGGACAGATATCATGTGCAATATTAAGACACATACATGTTTAGTTCTCATCCATCATGGACGTTATTTTTAAAAATTCTTACGAAGTTAATATAAATTCTGTATCATAAAAGTTTAGAATCAGAAAGAATATAAGGTTTGTTTACTTAAATGTAAAAACTATAACTTTATAGTCAATCTAGATAGAAAGTTTTCAGGTGTTGAAAAAACCATGAACACCGATATTTAGAAAATATGACCTAAAACTATTTTCTTATACAATTTTGAATGTACAAAACCAAAAAGTCATCAAATTCATAAAATACATTGAACAATTCTAAATTGTATCTCTAAACATCTATGTAAACAGCTACCAAAATTTACACTCTGTAACATCAGCTTGAGAGGACATGGTCACATATCTACCACACTTAAAATGTATTATTATGTAATTATGTTAAATTATTTCAGGAAAGAAGGCATCGTGACTCTACGTAAACAAGAAACCAGAAGTTGAGATTCATGTTTAAGAGAATGCTCCTTTACATAACATTGAAATTCTGGTTATGTCAAGTGAATATATTTTGCAATTCGTAGTCTGGCTCCTGTTACATTTAGAGCAGCTCAGGAGGAGTTAACCAATAAATTAATATAATAGAATTATGTCTGGTCAGAGGTTTGTTCTGCATGTGTGACCGGCATCATTTTTCTCAGAATAGATTTTAATTCTAAAAAGTGATGCATTGTTTTGGTCCTAAGATTTTATTTTCTAGACAGGAAAAAAGGATAATGTTTCTTTATTTAACTAGTATAATTGATTTCAAATTAATAGTGACTGTTTCTCAAGCATCTCCAAGAGATAAACATGGTAAGCTATTAAGTAATAATCAATTTGATAATAAATAAAAAGTCTTTGGTATTAAATTAACCTATAACAGCATTTAAACTATATAATAAAATAAGCCCTTCAAATTAGTTTATCTATCGTACATGACTAATATGTTTCCAATTCTGTAACTAATTATTTACATGTATAATGTATAACATGAGATTTTAATGACCAAATATCATACTGGATTAGGATCAATACTATTTACTGATGAGTAGACAAATAATATTATATTTTAGTGGATTAAACATTTACACTTCAACAAATGTAGTCACCGGATTTAGATTTTGGAAGACATTCAGTTCCAAAATATACCTTCAGGAAATGTTTGTATCTTTGAAAAGAATATTGAACTAAAATCAGGAATCCTGGGTTTTAAATTTTTGGCTCTGTCACGAGTAACTCTGTGAGCTTGAAGAATTAAGTTCAATTCAATTCAATATTACTTCATTAAATATTTATGGAGCAACCTCTTTTGTGCAAGGATGGGGAGACCAAAACGTATTTGAAGGCAGAGGGGAGGAATCCAGTGGAGAACAAAAGATTAAAGACACGAGCAGGAAAATAATTGATGCAGTAACAGTCTGAGACAGGGAAGATAAGATAAAGAGCACAAGTCCAGGGGTGAGTCTCCAAAGAAAAGGAGCAGGTCTCGTGGAGAGATAAGAACAAAAAAGGAAATGTAAACTAAAGATAAAGAGAGATTCTGAGGTAGAGAGAAGGCAAAGCAAGAGTCTCACATTGGATTGATTTTGGTCTCGGTAAAGGTGTTGAAGTCATCTGCTGAGGTCAAATATCACTTGGGATATTGAGGCAGCGAAGCAGGTTTGAGACGGTGACGGTAGAGAACACAGTAAGAAAGGAAGTGAGGTGTTGGAAATTGCCCAGAAACACTGAGGACTCAGCAGCAATTAATAATACGGTTCTGGTCACAATCTACAGCAATCCGTGGCCTTCTCCCTCAAAGCTCAAGTGGAGCAATGGGACGGTCAGAAATGACCAATTGTAGATGACGAAGACTCAACACGAGAAAAGGCCTATGGCGATTTTCAGTTACACAGTGAACTGGGATACTTAGGTTAGCAGTGGGATTATTGAAGTGACAAATTACGATGTCTACACTAAGGCAAAAAATGAAATTGGAACTGGGAAAAAGCTACGAGAGAATTAAAATATGACTATGGAAATACGCTCTATTGTAAAACATACTGAGTGATAGTCAGTAGATAGGAAAGCTAAATACCCAGGATTTAGTCACAGTGAAATGTCAAGATTAGAAGTTTTAGGAAATGAAGTATCTCGTCTAGAACAGCACTTATCAAGCACTGTCCAAATGAGCCCTCTACGTCAGAACAATATCAACTTGCAGACCCTCCCACAGACCTAGTGAGTCAGAATCACAGGGATAGCAAGTGAACGTTTTTGTGGTTAAAAAAAACGCATAATCTAGTTAGGTGTTGCTGGTCTAGATGAACTCCATCTAGAGTTTTTAAAATACAAAATTAATGAAGAAAATAACAAAAAGAACCCCACCTTCCACAGCATTGTAGTCAACAGGAACAAAAACTGGTAAGGAAACATTCTGGAGGACTCTCTCAAATTGAGACTGCACTGGGCAGGTGTGGGGGTCCGAAAGCTTGCCCTGGAGGTGTGCTTCCCCTTTGCGTACAGCTATCCATTAATCCTGCCACCGCCCTTGATTCATCTACTCATCTTACATTCGGGGCTTTTCATGCTTGTGCAATGAACTCATAGGCGGTTTTTGCCTACGAGTGTACCTACATTCAGCAAAAGAGGTTTGATTAACAGGGGTCCCTAGTTGAAGTCGGAAACCAAGTACAGTTTGGCTCTTGGAAGCTGGTAGAATCGGGGAAGTCAACGGGACACTCAGTTCTCATAGAAGCTCCACTTCATATGTCTGTTCTGCTCTTCTGTCTGTTTTTGTAGATCCACATCTGCTGCTGCTTAATCGGGAGGAAACACGGATGATGACAGCTCCTGTGTCTATGTGTTGCATACTCAGCTCTTTGGAGAGAATAACCAATTCTTTTTTAAATAAAATGTTACATTTTAGAGTAGTGTTAGGTTCACAGCAAAATTGAGAGGAAGATACAGAGACTTCCCATACACCCGCTGAATCACCAATTCTGTACACTTCCTAATTACAGGTGTCTTCCCAAGTGTAGCTATTTATGCCTGGGGTCCTGGAAGTGGTAACATACGAAATGATGGCTACTACCCCATTCTGAACAAGGGAGGCAGCTGTGGGATGCACACATGCACTGGGCAGCACCTCATCATGGGCCTTTGTCAATAGCTACACATACAGCTCCAGATATGATAAAATAAGAAATTACAGTTTCATTGAAGAGCTATTCGTGTAATGTTTCTATTTTCCAACACGTTGATTATTTCTATGCAAATACATGATGCACTCAATACTAATTATAATGAAGGAGTTAACTATGTATTCAAGTTTATACTTCTGTTTTACTTAGCTAAATAGAGAACCATTCAGAGGACAGAAAACAGTGGAGAGGGCAGAATCCATGTCACATAGTTTGTACACTATGTTATACATTAAATGAAGATGACCTCATGACTTACTTCTAATTTATTTCTCTTTTAGATGCAATTTCAAGAGACATTTCCAAATACGGAGCAGAACTGGCAGGTGGGTTTGGCTATTGCTGCCACAGTCAGCAACAGAGCCTGACACAGGAGACAGAAGTAATGCAGAGAGGGGACAAACAGTCCCCCAAACCTCAATAGTATCCAAAGAGATCACAACACAGTTATTACTAATCATTGTTTATTATATCCGTTAAATATTCTAACATGATCCCATACAATCCTATCTTATATTATAGGCATTATCATTAGCTCTACTTTATAGTTAATGAAAACATAGAGTTTAAGAACCTAAGAAAGGTCAAACCAAGTGAGTATACCCAAGATTAGAACGCACAAAGGTTGACTTCCAACACTATTTTTAACAACTACATTGAGGACATTGATAATCCAAATTGGACAAGAAAATATAATATTATGTCTAAAACCATAGATTAAACACAAAACTATGAAACTTCTAGAAGATAATATACAATAACACCTACATCCTGGTTTTGGCAATGACTTTTTAGATACAACACCAAAAGCACAATCAAAGAAAGAAAAAAATGGTAAGTTGGACTTCATTAAAGATAAATATTTCTGCTAGTGAGTAACAAAATACTTCTTCCCTGCAAAAGACACTTGAAAGAATGAAAACACAAGTCACAGACTGCCAGAAAATCTTTGCAAAACTCATATTTGATAAAGCACAGTGTACAAAGAACTGCTAAAACTTAACAAGAAGAAAACAACCCAATCAAAGAGTGAGCAAAGGATCCAAACAGACACCCCAATGCCTAAAACACTGACAACCAAATGCTGGCGAGGATGTGGAGAAACAGAACGCTCTTTATGGCTGGTGGGAATGCAAGATGCAGCCACTTTGAAAGGCAGTCAGGCAGTCTCTTACCAAGCTAACCAGACTCCTTCCATGCAATCTAGCAATGGCAGACCTTGGTATTTACCCCAAAGAGCTGACAACCTGTGTCCACATAAGAATAGCACATGAATATGTATAGCAGCTTCATCCTTAACTGCCAAACATTGGAAGTAGCCATAATGGTTTTCAATGCTAGGTAAATGGATAAACAAACTGTGGCGCATCCATACAACGAAACATTATACAGCAATAAAAAGGAAGACGCTATCGAGACATAAAAAGACACGAAGAACCTTAAATGCATGTTGCTGAGTGAAAGAAGCCGATCTGAAAAGGCTACCTACTGTGTGATTCCAACTCCATGACATTCTGGAAAAGTCAGAACTCTGGAGACAATAAAAAGGTCAGTGGTTACCAAGGGTTTGGTGCAAGGCAGAGTGAGGGATGAGTAGGTGGAGCACAGGGAATTTTGGGGGAAACAAAACTATTCTGTATGACACTAGGATGGTAGCTACACGGCGTGTGCATTTGGCAACTTCCTTACAATTGCACAACACGAAGACAGAACCCTAATGCGAGCTGTTGCCTTTAGTTAATAATAATAATATTATGCATTAATATTGGTTCATCCATTGTGGTGTGTACCACACCAACACAAGACACTACTAGCAGAGGAAACTTGGAGGGAAAGGGGTGACATGAAAACTCTCTGTACTTTCTGCTCAATTTTCACATAAACCAAAAATCACTCTAAAAAACTGAAGTCTGCCATTAAAAAAACAGTTATGTGGGATTCCCGTTTATTAAATTGTGCATTGTGCTCTAGGCTTGGAAATCAACATGGTATTGAATAAAGACACTAAATTTTGGAAACAAGCCTACAATTTTACAACAGGAAAAGTTTACAAAATGTGAGATTTAAATGTCTTTGATCCTCAAGTTTCGAACAATAAAATGGAGATAACATGAACTCTCATGCTTAATTCCCTGGTTTTCCTGAGAATCAAACATGTATGTGTACCTATAAGACTTGACTTTGAAAACTAAGTTGTAAGAGATACATATTATTATTTTAAGTCACAAATGTTTGACTATATTATTTAAACATATGTATAATAGATGTTTGTGTTGTTTACATAATTTATGGTTAAAACCACAAAAGGAGATAGGTGCCTTTAAACTCAACACCAATTACCCTATAGGGGAAGTTGGGGAGAGGAGTTTGCTTAAAAGCCTATTCAGGAAAAGCAGTTCAAAAGCTGATCCTCTTACAGCCAAGGTGGGCATTCACAGACAAAGGAAACATTAGCTTTCTCATCCCATGGCATATGAAAGGCATACCTTTGAGCAGATGTCACTATCAAACTAAATGCTGTGATTGTCCTCACTGAAGTTGATGAACTTGGGGTCGCACGGTCTTCTGCCACAGCACACGGAAGTGGCATCACACAGGAGCTGCTCACAGAGATGTGCACTGAGCCATGGAAATGGAGCAGAGGGCAGGGCAAGAGGGATCACTCCACGGCTCAGGGCCAAGTGCAGTGTTCATCTTGAATGTCTTTGAAGAACTGACTCCGAGCATGGTCAGGAATTAGAGATCAGGTGGGTGTGGACAAGAGGAGCTTGATGCCCTGGAGGGAACGTGCTTGAACATTTCCATCATTAACTTCTGACCTCGCACTAAAGTCTTCCAACAGGAAGTCTCGGATCCCCCCCAGCAAGCCCCTCTCCTGAGAACAGGAATTATGACAGGTTAGGACCTACGAACAGCTCCTGTCGCCCCCTTTTCCTTCCTCCCTCCCTCCTCGCCTCCCTCCTTTGTTTCTTTCCTGGACTCAGAAATACTCAACCGAAAAGCACTGGGAGGAGAGACAACTGGAAGAGGGAAGGATTTTGAAAAAGGAAGTTTCTCAGGATGAATGGTTTCCCTTTTGGGGACCTTCTGAGGCATTTTGATTTCCGATCATAAGAAAAGGTACAGGGACAATTTAAACCAGGAATGCCTAATGCCAGTATGTCTAACTTTATAGAGGCTAGCAGGTGGGATTAGTCCTTAATACATGAAATTCTCCTTCTAAGAATTAATCTTCTATTGACTGAGGAAGAAGAAGCAAATTTGAGGTTTTCTAATTCACACTTAATTTCATGATAAAATCGTCACATAGCTAACATCTAAAAACCCACAAACTCAGAAACTGAGTTTGTACTAGGTTTTAATTACTTTACTTCAGGTTAATTCCATGCCTAAGCAAATATAAAAGCTTTTGATGCAGAAATGTTTGCTAAACTGTTAAATTCTTTTATATTCTTTGTCTCATTCAACACATAATATTTATAGTGTGTTGTGTACACTTTAAACAACTTGCAATTAAATTATTCCTAGACTAAGCAAATTATTTTCACTCAGAGCTAATCCTTAAATTATTAAACACTTTGTTTCTAAACTGTACATATAATTTACATTTATAATCAAATATAGTTGAACAAATCAAAGGCATGGCAAACAGAATACTGTTAATATTTCTAATAGGCACTTTTCTTTCCTACACATATTCCTTGAAGATCAATGACTCCAGCATAATTTGTATTCTCTGCTTTAACAATTCAGAATCTTGCTTAAATAATCTTACCAAAGTCTTACAGGTAAAAGACTACTCGAGTGTTAATTAATAATTGAGGCACAAATTAAAAGTGATTTGTTAAAATTAGATTCTCTTTTGAAATAATTACTGCATTCAATATTGCACGTCAGATGTTCTTTTTATGCAGGGTTGACATGTATGGTTATGTGGTTTATGAACTACATAAAGGGACAGGACCAGGTGGGGCTCTTCGGGGCTGACATTCACCAAAAGCCCTGCTCGGCTCGGCCTTATGGGAGACACTGCATCTACCCAGGGGGAAAGCGTATGAAAGGAGCCATGTCTGCTAGAGTGGGTCTTCATTTAATAGATGTCTGTGCTTTACAGAAAAATTACCCTACTACCTAGAATTGTTTTCCCTGAACCACTTTGAGAATAAGTCGCCAGCTGTGTACACTATCATTTCCTAAAATTTTAGTGTCTATTCCGTACGAACACAGACAGTCTCCTACATAACCACTAGACTAGCAGAAAATTAACATTGATACCTCGCTACCAACTAATACTCAGATCCCACTCAAATGTCACTGAACATGTCCAGAACATTCAGAATTGCACGTCGACTTTCTATCAGTCTCTTTGGTCTCCTTCGGTTGGGACAATTCCTTAGCCAATCCCGGTCTTCAGTGACCATGACAGTTTTGAATACTCCAGCAACTCAGTTGTGTATACAGATTCTCCCAGTTTGGATCTGTCTGACATTGCCTATGTTCAGAGCCAAGTTAATTGTATTAAGGACATCACAGGAGTGAGAAGGGGTTCGGCCTCTGGTTGCATCCTCTCAGGTGACACACACTTTACATTTGGCTCATTGCTGATTATTTCACTTTGGTTTTTTGTTTTTGTTTTTGTTTTGATTAAGGTGACATCTGTGAGGCTTCTGAACTGTAATGTTACTTTTGTCTTCCATGTGTAATTTAGAAGCACTTGCAGAGGAAGTGGAAGTTACAGATACCCACTCCTCTCGCAGCTGGAGACTTACTATTTATAGATGCAGACTGGAGGTCCATATCCTCTCTCATTCAGGTGGGGTAAGCCCACCACTACCACTGTGTGTTCGGGTCTCGGACTGACCCAGTTGTGACCAGCTGGAAGCCCTCGTACTGGCTCCCGCGTACCTCTGCCACGTCCCCTTTACACTTTGAGTACTCCCTGTTTCCTGACACAATGAGACAGTCCAGCTCCATCTTACAATTTTCCTGCGTCAACCCTCAATGAAAAGACCTGGGTGATAGATGTGGTGATTGCTGTGGGGGTGCCAGTGCTCCTGAGCTCTCTCAGTGGACAGAGTTTAGGGAACATTTTTCTGTTTATGTACATTGAAACATCTACACCGCCACCTTCATGTCCAATCCAAAGTCACAAGAGTATTTCTAGTTTATGTTTTCTGTTTATTACCTTTGACATTATTTTTTAATTATCTGGCTCTATTTAACCAATTCCCCATTGCTCCCACCATCTGCTCACTAGGAAGAGTCCCCTTCACCTCAGGAGTGTTTTCACAATCTGCTGGGCCACCACTCCCACGGGACACCAGCTCAGTCAGTGTACTTTAGCTCCAACTCTGAGAGCCATGGAGAGGCCAGCAACTCCATTTCAGCTACTTATGCTTCTTTGGGCAAGTTATTTCCATTTCTCAGGGTCCTCTTTACCCAAAATGAGAATGATAACACCACTGAACTCGCATATTTAATGTGAGAACTAAATGTTTTAATACACACAAGACGAGAACAGCATTTGGCACCAGGTGACATCCCATCAGTGGGGCTAACTATTGCATTACATTATCGGGCAGGTCCTCGGGTGGAAGCAACAGGAAGGCTTGACAAATACAAAGTTTACAGTTGATCAAAAGTGCCTTGAGGAGAATACATTTGGGGGGGGGGGGAATGGTAAACTAGTTTGAAGGGACGATATTCCAGGAAATCAATCAGCAAAACGATACATAAAACAGAGCATTTGTTTTACATTGCAAAATATATCCAACTATATGTTGTGTTGGATTATGACTATATAGTGAATATGTTGGGGGAGGATACATACCAACTTCAGGACAGCAGTTAGCTCTGAGAAGCATGAGAAGTGAACGGGTGAGGGAATAAAATCAATGGTGTGTGTAGCTTTGTATTTCTTTTAAAAATAAAAATAAAAGAACCTGTGATAAATAAGTCAAAATGCCAACATCTGTTAAATCCAAATGATGGAAACGCAAATGTCTATTACCCAGTGAATAATTCTTTGTGTGTTTTAAATATTGCATAATTTCAAAAAACTTTTAAATGGGTTGAAGACAGAGCACTTTTATAGGCCTGTCAGAAATATTCTTGCTTAATTTTATAGTTATTTATATACATATTTTGACTCTGCTATTAAATGAAATCCCTTGACAACACAAGCAATTTCTCTAAATTTTATCCCTCAGCTATGAACACAGTATTTGATACATAACAAGGATGCAATAAAAGTTTGATGAATGAATGAATGAATGTTTTACTGGGCACTCTGACATTTTGAATTTTCAGTACAGACATCTGTAAATAATTCACAGAAATACCTTCAAAGGGCTTTATTTATTCTAAATATAGGAAACAACCAAATGAAGATTTTTAATTATTAAATTTCTACTTACACTATTGGAAGAAAAATAATTTTGTATCCTAAACACAGTTCCTATGCTTTCTCTTCACTTGCTTTTTATTTTAAAAGAAAAACTAAAGATTTTTTTTCATTTATTCCTTGAACTCTTCATTTTACTTTATAACATTCTCTTACAAAATTACTCCTAATATTATAGCTAAATGCTCTGAATTCTCCAACCTTAACTGAATATCCAAGGGTAATCAGAGGGAAGTAAATTAGACACTACCAACGATAAATAATTCTTTAGTGAATAATTTATGTTTTGTTCTCAACAAAAGCAAAGAATGTAGCACTCCCTCCCCCACCTCTCAGGATAAGGTAGTTAATTACTTTTTGCTCAAAACCACTTGATCATTACTTTACTATATGTTTTTGTTGTTGTTGTTGTTGCTGTTTTTAGTGCTCATGATGGAATCACAGAAAACTAATCAAAAAGAGAAAGATCTTCCAAAATGAACCAAAGCAGGCACAAGAGCTACTCTTAGAAAAGAGGTGTTCCATGTTGGCTACATCTCTCTATCTCTGTATCTATCTATCTATCTCTCAGTTTGCTGAGAGACACAAAACTATCTGACCTGACCAGAAGAGATTGTTTGAGTATAAGGATCTGAGATAATTCCTATTTTGCTTCAGAGTGTGTATTCTCTTTCAACTCAAAATGTGTAAAACAATCACTTTAGAACTAAACATTTTGAATGCAATCCATCTTACTTGGTCTTTCAGTCTTTTCTAAGTGTTTATGTGAATTTTCGATTTCTCTCAACTTCTTTCTTACTGTTTTCCTTTTTTCACTTGTCCCTCTATAATGTGTGGAAACCCTGCATATTTCTACATAATTTCTGGTAATGTTCTCCTTTATTTACTTTAGTATTACCTAATTTATGATATTTCTTACGCAAAAATTTACCAATACCATTAAAAATACCAGATGTAAGTTATTCACTATTACTGAAAATCCTATAATGTTTTTGTTGATGAAACTAATTCATGCATGCACACCGCCATCAAAAACAAAAAAAAAAAACTAGGTCTGAGTATTTTGAATAAATCTACAGGGAAAAATTCAAAGAAAAGTTAAGAGATTACTCTTACAAAAATGAGATTTTACATGAAGCTTTTGTATGTTCTTTAATAATAAAGTACCAATTGCCAAAGAGAAATCTGAATTCACAAAAGGTAAATGAAAAAAAGTATTTCTAATTTAATCATATAAAGTATGTTCAGCTAGTTAATATGATCTATAGGCTTATTTCACTTACATAATTTCATTTATACCTTTACTCACTGAATAAGTAACAAACGGTGATATATCCAACATATAGGATGCATCAGTCCTGTTAGACAATGGATGAGGAAGAGTATAACCCTGTCTCTACTTCAAAGACTAACCATAAAACGATAAGCGGGAAGAGGGAAAGGACTGCATGTATTTTCTTCAGCACTATGTATCTGGTGTCTACCACAGTGCCCGACATAGGTAGTACTCAAGAAATACCTACGGAATCAATGAATTAAGAGAAAAAAGTATTCAGTAAGCTAATACCAAAGCAGTATGAATAGAGAGAGTGACTAATTCCATCTGTGGTTGTCAAGAAGTGACATTAAGTCAAGAGTGAATTTGATCTCATAATTGATTTTGAGAAGACAGCACTTTCTATACTTTGGGGGAAAGGTCTGGCATCCACACCATGTGATTCTATTGGATATAGCGACCATAGGAACTTGACAGCCCCTTGTACCCACACGCAGCCATTTACAGATGGCACCTGCCCAACATCAGGTACTCAAACCCAATTTGGCAAATTCTCTCTATGGAAGGCAAGGGAAACTCACAAAAAAAAATAATATTTGACTTACAGAAGTTTTGCGTTTGATAAACTGAATTAGGGATTTAATTGTAGTAGCAGAGGAAAGATGTGGCAACATCACTGGAAATCCAAACCAGCCAGTTTCTTCTCCCTATTTGATACCATCTCATAATCAAGTTTAATGTTAGAACCTTATAGTAAAACCTAATGAAGCAATTTATGGATTAAAAGCCCTTTTGCATCTCTTATCTCATGGAATCTTTAAAGTTCCCTATGAAGTAGTTCTAACAGCTCTAGAAGCTATCATCTCTTTTTCATTGTTAGACTTATTGGGGTGACATTGGTTAGTAAAATTACATGGGTCCCAGGTGTACAATCCTACAGTGCATCGTCTGTGTGTTGTGTTATGTGCTCACCACCCAGAGTCAGTTCTCTTTCCATCACCATAGATTTGACTCCCCCAACCTCCATCCCTACCCGCTACCCCCTTGCCCTCAGGTAACCACTGAACTATTGACTGTGTCCATGAGTTTTTGTTTCTTCGTTGCTTTCAGTTTTATATTCCACATATGCATGAAGTCATATGGTTCTTGGATTTTTTCTTTCTGGTTTCTTTCGCTTAGCATGATGATCTCAAGGTCCATCCCTGTTGTCACCAATGACAGATTTCATCTATTCTTACAGCTGAATAATACTCCATTGTGTATATGTACCACAGCTTCTTTATTTAGTCATCTATTGAAGGGCACTTTGGTTGTTTCCATGACTTGGCCACCATGAACAGCACTGCGGGGTATGTAAGTCTTTGTGGACAAAGGTTTTCAAATTTGGGGGGTAGATACCCAGAAGGGGGATTGCCGGGTCATATGGTAACCCCATTCCCAACTTTCTGAGGAACCTCCACACGGTCCTCCATAGTGGTTGTACCGATTTGCATTCCCACCAGCAGTGTGGGAGGGTTCCTTTCTCTCCACTGCCTCCTTCATCTCTCTTTTTCATTCAAGTGCCCTTGCTGTGTGCAGTGGAAAGGGTCCCACCATCAACCTGCCTTCAGGATTACACTCCGCATTCCATCCCTTCAGCCACCAAATTCCCAAAATGTACAAAATCGATGACTACTCACTGAGTGTAGGTAAAGTCCAAATGATTTAGAATGGGCATCATCTCCTAAACTCTTGTTATAACTTTTCAGAGTCACACATTCTGAATTATTTGAATTTTCACAAGCATGCCATGTTTTCAATCATTTAATTTCTCTGCACTTTCATAGATTGCATCTGCTCTACCTAGAACACGTATAACAATATTTGTCATAGGATAGTGTAATCATGTGTCTACACATTTAACTACCACACCGGATTGGACAGCTTGAGGGGAGCACAGTGCCTGACCTTCTAACACCTGAACGTAACACAAGGTCCAGCAAATGCTGCTTGCGCGTTCTCCATCATAATATTTAGGGAGGTTAAGTGATGTATTCCTGGTCCATAAATGAAGGGACCACTGCCTTGTGAGTCTTAGTTGATCTTGTTTGAGTACATCTCCCTTCCCCGACACCAGCAGCCCAGAGGAAGGCCACAGAAACCAATGCAAAGAGAACCAGGAGTGGCTTCCTCGTAGTTTTGTAGACTCAAGTCATCTGTCACTAGGGCTTGGGTAGAGGAGAGGATCAAAGAAGGACGTGACCAAGGTCACAGCTCTTCATATAATCAGCTTCTGTCCAGCACTTATATCATTAAATTTTTCATTAATTATGAACAAATAAAGGCAAACAGAAGTGTTTTCTAATTAGCCTTCAGTGTCAGAGATGACATTGAATCCATCTCTACACCAGCAACCCTCCCCTTCCCTTTCTTTAGTGCACTTTTTTATTCTTAGAAATAGGGTTTTGGGGAGCCTTAACAATTTAATTCATAATCGTATGTCCTACATGATATCTGAGTGCTGACATTTTTTGCTGAATTTCTCGTTTTCCTTAATTGCCAGTGAAGTGGCCTGGATTTAATTTACATCGTAACACATCCCATTTATCTGCAGATTCTTTGGATCAGGAGATCGTGGCCTTTTGGCCTCTGTCGGATTTATTTTTGTCCTTGGCAACTTCCTGTGAACTTCTGACTATACAAGGTTGAACAATTAATTTTGTGAATTCATCCTAGAAAAACTGCTACACACCTCATTGCATTAATAGCACTACAGTCTCTTTCAATGGACTGCCCTTGGGAAGCTGTGCATCGACGCCATACACAGTTTTTCTTGGTTGCTATTCACCTATTATCATTCTGAATTCAAATGAAAAAAATAAACAACCTTACAAAGACTAAAAACTACCTTAGCTTTAATTTTCTAATAATTCCTAAACCATGAAAATGAAAATATATTCAATTTATTATCTGACAACAAAATCACTGATAAAAGCATTTAAATGGGGCTTTGTGGGGACTGCACTGACTACATTTTTCTTATTTCCGTGTTCTTAATACTCTGGCATTGGGCCCTTGATCCTAGAGAGACTGCCTCTCTGTGTGCTGGTTAATTCCTACAGACAGCAAACAAATTCCCTGCCAATGCACCTTTGATACACAAACCAACCAATCTAAGTGCCCCACCCTGCAGGTGCCTTATCAAACTTCTACATGCACTAACCCACTATCCACTATGGTCCCCGTCCCAAGTCACCTGAGGGCTAGGCACAGGGCAACTACAGACCACCCTGATCAACTGAGGACCAGCTGCATTTTTCCAACTATCCAACCCTGAACTTAGTCAGCACAGCCTACTACATTGTCTTGACCATTCCTTCCCCCAAAACCCCAATAAAGGCTCAGGGCCACGCTCTCCCCGCTGGTCCCTCTGACTCCTGGCCATCGCTGGTCCTTCCCTACGTGGCCCTGTGTGGGGACCCATGCCTCCGTTCTTAAGGATCTGTGAGCATGAACTTAGTTCTTCATTACAATCATGTCTGTGTCTATATAAACACATCTTGGGATTTACACAGAGATGTTTATTAAAATAAACCTGAGGCATTTCAGAAGTATTCTAACAGGTATGAGGTGATATCCCATTGTGGTTTTGATTTGCATTTCCCTGATGATTAGTAATGTTGACCATCTTTTCATGTACCTGTTAGCCATTTGTGTATCTTCTTTGGAGAAATGTCTATTTGAGTCCTTAGTCCATTTTTTAATTGGGTCATTAGTTTTTTTGTTGTTATTGTTGTTGTTATTGCTGTTGAATTGTACTAGTTCCTTCTACATTTTTAAGATTGAGCCTATATCAGATGTACAGTTTGCACATGTTTTCCCCATTCTGTAGGTTGTCTTTTCATCGTGTTGTTTCTTTCCTTTGCTGTGCAGAAGATTTTTAGTTTGATAATAGTTTTTGTTTTTGTTTTAGGTTGCTATGGGCTTGGAGGAAAACTGTCTCTGATCGTTCAGGTGAGGTAGGGAAGATTATTTTTGTGATCCTGCCAATTCTCCTGATCCTGACAGCACACTACCTCAGACCCCACCCCATCCCAGTATGCATAGCAGGAAAGGTGCAGAGGTGCTGACATGTATGCCAAGATGCCGCTCCCTTTGGCTCTCGTGGTCCCAAATAGGACCAAAAGCACCCAACAAGTCACTGTGTCTCGGGTATCCTCTTCTGTAACCCCACTGTGCCATACACATACCACCATTTTCTATGTCTGCCTTTTGTGAAATGGAAAAAGGGAGAGGGCTTCGGGGGACAACAATCTTGGGGAGAAGAAAGTTGGTGTTTATCCTTAGTATGTTAGTCATTTGTGGACCATGAGTAAGTATGTTAACAGTTTCACACTGAAGAAGAACCGTCCTGAGACAAACAATATTGTATCTGTTAATAGTAGGCCCAGGTATTGATTGAAACAACCAATATTAAAACTGACAATGACATTGAGACTTCATTGGATATTTACTAAACATATCCCAACCTCAGGATAACTTTCAATTTATAAATAGATATAATATAATATCTATTTATATTATATTAAAAAGAGTAAAAGAACTTCTACTGCTTTAGTATTAGACGGCCTGATTGGCTATATCCAGCATTATACTGCAACTAATACCGTCCTATTAGCATCGATGGCTAAAAGCGTTGCTTGAAAACAAGAGGAGAGAGAGAGAACGAACGACTCTTCTCCAACCACGCTGTTCTTCATCCAAACCCACCATACTATACAGGTCCATAGTTGGGGGCACCGTGCTCATCCTGGAGAAAGAGCAGACGCCTGGAGATATGTACCAAATACCTCATGAGCTGAGTTTAGCTGTCAAGTTTTGATTTCAGGGACATTATAAAATTCATTCTATGAGATTCAGGTTAACCAAAAAAAGATTACCCAGTGGTTCTTGGATTCTGAAATAAACATACAATAGGCCAGACAGAAATTGTCAGCCTGTCATTATAATACCGGCTGTTAACAACCACAATTAAGGCAGAGCTGCATATCAATTACTATTTGTCTGGGACTTCAACTTCCCTAAGCATAAAAGGAAGTGAGGCAGCCTGCATTACTACCTCCCCTCTTCAGCTAATTAGTACTGTTTTTAATGGTTTCATCTGCCCAAGATCAATTGTCTGCTAGGAACAGTGCTCTGTCAGTTAATAAGGTAGCAACTGGAGAATATGATTTTGTCTGGTTCCAAAAGTATGCTCAAATAACACTACAACAGTCGTGCTACAGTGTAAATAGACCAGAAGTCCCAAACACTAGTTTTCGTCAAATTCTGTACAAACAGGGCTCCGGTAACATTTATGGGAAAAATCACAAAGGAAAAATGTTGAAAAAGGAAGGAATGAAGAGAGATTTAAAGACAAACATGAGACCGTGCATGCACACATGCCTGTGTGTGCACACATATACACACACAGTCCCTAAAAACTTCAACTGAGAGAGAAGCCAGCAGCAATTTTGTAAACTGGTATTTAGTGAGTATTACCATAGGGATGATGAACCCTATTTTTCAAAAACCCTTTGTAAAGTAAATTATTCTGACATTGTGCTGATTATAACTTAAACTGTATCTATTTTCCAGTCACAAAATACAATTCTATGAAGAAATGGGCACTGATGTTATTTATTTGTACTCAGTGGGCTTTTAGCATCTGTTGTCAGACTTATGCAACAACTTGGATCTGAGTGAATGGGCTAAACAACAGACTGCCTAATAAAGACATATCTACAAATATTAATTCACACTTTGCTGCCTGAGCTGATCGACGCTGGGCTCACAGAATGAACCAAGACGACGAGATGAGTGACCGAGAGCAGTCATTGAACTGAGAGGTAGAGTGTGCAGTGGTGAAGGGCAGGGGCTCAGCACCCAGATTACCTGAGCTGAAATCCCAACACCACTGCCAGCGACTAGCTTGCATGACCAGGGCAAGTTCCTTTACTTCTGTGTCTCATTTTCCTTAGCTGTTAAGTGGGGGTGATAAAAATCGGATTTTTATGAAGTTAAATATCTGACTCAGGAAAGGAGATCACAACCTGCAACAAAGGGAGCATTCTAGAAAGTTTAGCTCTTGCTAGGGTTGTTAAAAAATAGTTCATCTTGATTAATTAGTTGAACACAGACCCTGAAAAAGGTGTTTTCTAAGCCAGCAACCCCCACCATTTTTCCTTTCCGCAGCTTGTCAACAATGCAGGAAGTGTCCGACTGACTAAACATTTTTCGGCTTGAAATGCACCAATTTTCGAAAACTGTGGTTTTCCAAATGTTATACCCAGACCAGAAGTCTCAGCACCACCTGGGAGCTCCTTATATATGCAAGTTATCAAGCCCCCAACCCCAGGTCCTAATGCATCAGAGCTGCTGGGTGGCGGCCAGCAGACTGTTTCACAAAGTCCCCCGGATGATTGTGAGGTACACTAAGGTTCCAGAACTCCTTGGCTAATGAACCCCGAAACTCCAGATGTGGTCCTCCTTACTAAGAGACAGATGAATTCTAAAGTACTGAAAATAAAGGTTTCTTATCAACTGAATAATATTGTATTGCACAAAATAACTCAATCTAAGTAATGTCACGTTTTTATACTTGATCTTATCCAAAAGCCGAGAGGTGATCACATGTTTTGAAAATTCTAAAATATCTGGTTATTAACTAAAACACCTAGCTGTAGGTTGAAAACATTAACACCATATCATGTAGAAAAAAAAACAAAATTCTAAGAAAAAGGGAAGAACTAGATAATTATGAAGAAATAAGACATTAAAGTTTTGAATCAAACACTTTTCCTTCCTATTAATGCTTTGAGAGCTTGCATGGGGTATGGTGTGTTACATAAATTGGTTTAAATAATACTTATAGCCAAGATTTTCCTTTTATTAATTTTAATTAACTAATTACTTATTAATCTCAGAACCTGAGTTTCCTCAGCTTTTATGAGAACATTTACTATGGCTCTTAAAATGGTATCGTACAGGGTGGCCCAAAAGTAGGTATACAGTATAGTTTATTTGCATTTTATTACATTGCTTATTACTTTTACATTTAATGCTGTTTAATCTTGTAAGTTCTTGAAATGTCTTCTACAAACATTGCAACATTCCTTGAACCTATCCAGTACACGTGACACACAGGACGACATGGACTCCCTTCTGTTGTGAGGAATTTCATTGATTCAACTGTACACCCATGCTTGGGCCATCTTGTGTAATAAACAAATGCCTGTGACAGTAGGATATCTGTTGACCATATCCGCAACTGTTTTCTTTAACCTGAACAGTGTTTGGAAAATCAAGAATTTTCCCATAAAAATTAGAAATGCCAGCTTCTCTTGAAAATCTGTAAGGTTTGGTGATATTGGTCCTGCATTACCCATGAGTCTGCTCCCCATGAGGGTTACTAGCAACTGCCCTCTGGGGTTCTGAGTTTGACCACCTCTAGCTCAGCAGACTGCATGTACCTTAACCATCCAGGAGGCCCTGCAGGCATCTGGGCCTGTATTTCGTCCTAAAAGAAGCCGGTCACAGAAGCCAGACCTTCTCCCAGGCCATCTGACTTTCCCATTTCTCCACTGTTAAAACAGTAATATCTATCGCAACAGAATTCTGATGGCTACATTCTGGGGAGGGGGTCGGGGGCGGGGGGGAGGTGAGGACATAAAGGGTAGATAAATGTTTACACCGATACATGTATAGTCAACCAGGGAGGCTATCGTTGCTCTGAGGCTTGCTTTGAGCCTGGCAGACGAGAGGGAACTGGCGTGTAACTGAAAGTGTCTTACTGGAGTCAGTGTTGACTGTGTGGATCCGTGTTTTCACAGTGAAGACCTTGATGCGACCACTTCAAAGTTAGAATTTTCAAAATGAGGTCACTGCAAGAAGTAAGTTAAATCCAAATCTGTTAAGTATAATGCACAGACTCTATCTTTGTCAAGATTTCTTTTTTTAACAAACAGAACTGTTTGCTGGAAAAAGCTGGTTAGACATCTCTGGACACTTGGATTTTAATGCTGGTCCAGCTGGGAGTGGCTTTGTGGTGCTGACTAGTCATTTAACCTCTTAGGCCCTCTGAGTACTCCTCTATAAAATGAGGAGGCTGGGCTCAGGTACCTCCCAGCTCCAAAGTCTATTCTGTAATTTTAGGATGCCAGGGACAGACAATTCATTCAGGTTTTTTATATAAATGACATCCAGTGTCATAAAATAATGTATCAAGAGCCAGGCCTTTCTGTGCTGAGTATGGTTTGAAGGAGCACACAGGATTGCCTGAATTCATTTTCTCTCTCTGTTGAGGGGGTAGGGTTGATGGCCTAATGGGCCTCTTCCATCTCTTGTATCTTTGATGAGGATACCAGGCCTCTACGTTGGGAACTTCCAAGAGTTACCTTGGTGAATCCTCCTTTGTAGTGACTTTCTCTTTCTCATTATGTTTGACATCTTTGCAATTGTGCTTTGATCTGGATTAAATCCACTGTGCAGCTCAGTGTGCTAAGGAGCTGGGATTTTGCTCGAGTATAGAAATAAAGATGCCCAAGTGTAGAAATTAAAAAATGACATGCTCAAGTGTGTCTGCATGCTGCTTAGGTATTTTAAGTTGCCAGTTGTAGGGCAGTGATGTCCGTAATGGTCATATGGACTTCAAGAAAAACAATAGTTACATATATTTTCCTGTACAGTAGTTTACTATTAAATTACTATCATACCCCTTTCCCTTCACTCTTAGCAATTCCTGAGGTGCATATGCTCTTACAGAACATTCCAGAAAATAAAAATGGATACTCCACAAAAATGAACTCTACTTATAATGATAATTTTTACTTCAGACAAAAGGAAAAGCAAAACGAAAAAAAGAAAAAAAAACATTTTTAATTCAACTCTTCCAGGAAATAAGAGTTCAGGGAAGAAGCAATCAAATTTGCTTTATGTATTTCACCAATAAATATCATCTTCAGCACCATTCTGAACAGTGAAGAATTGAAATAGCCAACAGAGGTGTGCAATTACCCAGAAAGGAAAGGAAAGCCAGTAAACAGAATTTTATAGAAACATTTTGACACTATTAATTCTGAAAACTATATAAATATTACATACACACACACACACACACACACACACTCATATACATATATACTTATACCAAGCCCATTATACAAGTTTGAATTTCACATACTATTTTACAATTTTGTAATTTAGAAACACACTAAATTCTTTTGATATCTCCTGAGTCATTTCCAAAACCAACTGCAATGCGTGGAAGACAAAGTTGAAAGAATAAGAAGGAACACAAAGGAAAAGCCTCAAAGAAGAGAACGGAGATGGAAAGTTTACAATTACACTCCAAAATGAGTCTAAATGATGATGAGATCTAGGACTTAAGCATGCCGAAAGATAAAACAGTGCAAGTTTTTCCTTTACCAACATTCTCCCCTAACACTAAAATTGGCAAAAAACACTGAACTTCTATGAATTGACTTTATGATGTCCAGAAAACACGACAAATGTGTTAACAGTAAATAAACTGAACTAAGTCTCGAGTAACAATTATAGTTGCATATCATTGTCCATTTTCTTCTCTATAAAAGTTGTTTAAAGTTCAAATGGGAAAACAATAAAATCTTTAAATTCTAATTCACTTCATTGCTATTATGCTTAAATTGGATAACAGCAATTTTAGTATTAAGTCTTGAGTTAAAAGTACTTAGGTACTACCAAGATTGTGAGGACACACAGACACACACACACAATGTCAGGATACTGTGTCAAGTAACCATTGAAATTACAGTCTATTAATTTTTTAGATTAAATTTTGATTCTCATTCTCCTTGCTTTAAAACCGAGCTCTTTTTATTAAAGAAAAATATTTCTACTCGAGGACAAACATGACTGTTACAGTCAGATGCACTAGAAAGTGAAAGTAGTTTTGAGAACATTAACATTTAAATTATTCAAGGAATATATGATTGACAAGGGAAGTGTCCATGGAGCCCTTCGTCCCCTACACATTTTTCTAAATTCAAGTAATGCTTAATAAATGAAATTTCCCATTACAGTGGATATTCTAGTTTTCATTGTTAGTTTTTTTATCCACTGGTCTCCTTGACACGTGTTAATTTTTGCCAAGGGATTCCGGTTTTTTTACCCAAAGATGTGCATGGGAGAGGGTCTTCACATTGATAGAAACAGTACTTGAGAATTTTTTCAGTTACTCTGATTTCACACCAGACAGCATTGCTCCAGCAGTGAGAAATAAGTTTCCCCAAGAGCAACAATGAATCCAATTGTATCTAAATTAAGATTTAAATTCCATCTCATTTTTAAATTTTATAGCATTAAATAAGCTAAAAGCTACCTTAA
>PVJL010007260.1:40740-74532 GCA_004026885.1 Lyroderma lyra
AAAAAAAAAAAAAAAAAAAAAAAAAAAAAAAAAAAAAAAAAAAAAAAAAAAAAAAAAAAAAAAAAAAAAAAAAAAAAAAAAAAAAAAAAAAAAAAAAAAAAAAAAAAAAAAAAAAAAAAAAGAAGTAAAACAAACACAGCCTTGAGTCACGTATGATCAAAGAAGCATTTTGGAATATACTAAAACATCTCAAATCTGAAATCCAAGAACTAATAAATAATAGATGAGATTTTTAGAAAAGAAATGAAATGAGAGGTAATGGAAGTTGGGAAAGAAAAAGATAACAGAAATAAAGATTAAATTCTAAGGTACCCCCAAATCAATTAATTTGAAAGAAAACTTACTAAAGAGCTTAGAACAAAAATGAAGAAACAACCAAGAGAATAAAAATAAAAGAAATAAGCAAAAGTGGCCCAAGAGAAAACGTTTGAAATGCAGGGTAACCAAAGAAGATCCAATGTATGCACAATTGGAGATGCTGAAGAAGGAAACCAAAACAATGGAAGAGCAGTACTACTTTTAGACTCTGCTCCAAAAACTTTTTCTGGAAATAATATGAGAACTAAGTCTAAATACTGAAGGGGCCATCTTACTTTCTGGCCTGCATAATGCACTAGCACAAACTGAGCAGCTTAACAGAACACACAGGTATTGCCACAGTTCCTGTGGGGTAGGGTCCTCGCATGGCTTAGCGAGTCCACGCAGAGGGGTCAGCGCCTCCTGAGCTGTATACCCAGAGCTGCGCAGAGTGGCTGAGCACCCCAGCTTTTCCCAGTTGCCATCAGCGGGCAGCTGCTCTCTGGCCGTGGAAACCCCCCACAGTTCCTGGCACAGGGCATTTCTATGTCCATCTCACGGTGTGGCCGTGTGTTTCTGTAAATCTTGCAAGAGCTTATGAAGTCCACTGGCAAGATGAAGTCACATACCACAACGAAATCGTAGGAGTGGTACGTCATCGGGTTTGCAGCATTCAGGCGGTTAGGTCCCAGCCACACTCACCGGATGGAATTACATCTGAGCCTGGATATCAGAAGGCAGGGGTTATAGCGGGTGGTGGGGTCACCCACCCCCTGTAGGGCATTACATACTCTTTCCTTTCTGTAGCCCATAAAGATAGTGCTGGTGAATGAAAGCTATACACAAAATAGCAGAAAAGAAAAAAACATTGAAAAAGTTCTAAAATAAGCTATTTCAAGAACAAAATAGAATACTAAAATCCCTAATTCGGACAGATGTATTGAATCCCTGGTTATAAGAAAATGCACTCCCCAAAGGGAATTGAAAGATAATGAAGAGAACCTTCTGGAATCATATACTGGTATCTTGGGGAATCTTATATTTTTAACTCAGAAAAATTTACACAGATTTCTTTTGAAATCTTAGGAAAAGATCTTCCTCAATGACCCCTGTTTGCATTTTCCTTCCAGAAATGAACTGTTTGGGAAAACAAATCTTTCCTGTTTGGAAGTGGACCACTGACCCTGGCACACTGACCCTATCTCATATGAGTCAGAATATTCTCTCCCTGCCCCTCCCCGCAGGGCAGTTCAAAGGCGCACGGACTCCTTTCAGTTTTCTAAAATCAAAAGCTAGATGTGGATGAAAGGGAAAAAATAAAAACCAGACTTTACTATTCTGTTGGATTTTTTTCCTAATGAGCTTAACATTTCATTATCTGCTGTTGATGAAGGGAGATTGTATTATTGCTGTGGTTTGCAATAAGAAGGGCCTCTTCCCTCACTGACTGTGTGAAGGAATCTCCCTGAGGCTGCTTCTTACAACCAGAAGGGTGCCTCTCAGCCGCCAGAGTCAGCCACCTGAGCCTGCCATCTGAGTGCTGTCAGCCACCTGAGTCCTGTCAGCTACCTGAGTCCTGTCAGCCACCTGAGCCCGCCACCATCTGATTCCTTCTCCTTCCTCAAGTCTTTCAGACAAAGTCTGGGGACCAAAGCGAACCCGAATTCACATTAAGTTGCTATACACACACACACACACACACACACACACACACACACGTATATTTTTTAAAGTATATACTTTGTATATTGTAACAAATTGTGTGTGCATGTGTGCACATGTAAACAGATAGATTGAGGGGTTTTTATTAACTGAGAACTGTGCTTTCCCCCGCCGCACAGGTCCCCACGTGGCAGGCGAAAGCAGCCCCTCTCTCTGTGACTCCGCTGCACGGGGGAGCTGTCCTTTCTACGCTTTGCACCACAGTGCAGGCGGAAGAAACAAAGTGACCGAGGACCTGATTTCGAGGCAGAAGATGTAAAGACACCCTATTATTTTCTCTCCTCCTGAGCATGGTCACAATCAGGAGCACTTTATTAAGCACTGCTACTCAAATAAAAATCATGAATACGATCACTCTGGAACCTTCCTTACAAAAATGTAAGCCTCGCAGAGATAATCAGAAGTAGACCAGCTTCGGCTTTTGTACTTGACTGTGAATTGAAGGGATTTTATTTGTTTGGGTTCCTTAGATATTGTTATTACCAGCTTATTTAAAGAACAATAAAGTTCCATTCTTAAATGTAGATTTATCTGGTCTACTGAATGTGAGTAATTAGAAATGTTGTTATCCAGAAAGATTTTCTTTTCTTTGAAAAATTTAAAAACCACATAAGTAATTTGCTATTATAATTATAATACAATCCTCTTTAAATTTGGAAAATGTTATAAAATAAAATCTTAATATAGAATTTGCAAGTGATTTGCATATCAATCCTGTGGGAAAGGCATGGCACTGTTATTTTGACCATTTTGCAAAATAATATGACCCTAAAAATAACAAAAATCAAAATTGGTTTAGAACCCTTGTCTTTGGTTTACAAATCCACCTTTTCTTGCCAAAAACTGATCTTGGGACCAGTTTAATACCAAAAAATCTTATCAATGGAAAATTCCTCATGGGAGGGCTCTAAAAATGTGATTGTCTCATTTATTATTGAGTTAAACCTACAGTGAACAGAAGTAGATGGGTAGGAGAGAATAAAAGATTAGACAAGCTTCCTTTAAGTTCAAAAAAGATTTATCATTTTGACTATTTTCAAGTGGACCTGAAATAAAATTAACTGGAGTTTATAAAACAGTCACAACGGACCAAACACTAAACAACAATAAAATTCTTAAATGAAGAACAAATGGAATGCAATCTTGAATAAAGTTATTAAAAATAAAGACTAGAGTATCTCATGTCAGGTACCTAATAGGCCAACACTATTTTTGAAATTATATGTTCATTTCAGTAAAATTGAGTATGATTTCCACAAACATTTGCAATATTTATTTAAAATTATTGAAACAGAAAGAAAAGTTGTCACTACCTCACTCCTCATTGATCAATTATTAACGCACTGTTTTGTAAAAATAGATGCCACGTAAAATACTTTGTCTATAAACAATAATTATAATTTAGGGAAAAGTGTGCTTTTATATGTAAGCCAAATAACATTTTTGAATGATTTCTGTCAACCTCTAATGAGTTTGTTTTGTTTTAATTCCAATGGCAACATTGCCAAAAGTTTTAGCAGAGAAACATCAGCATCTAGGATATGTTTAACACTTACTGGGGAAAAAAATGTCCAAATGTTATCAACTGCACCAAAATGATTACATTCAGCAAAATTTATTGAATGTGGAGTACGTGCCAAATATTATGTCAAGAACTAGTGACTTCAAATGAAGTGTCATCAAGAGTTAGTAATTACCACCGATGATTAATTAGCTATTATTTTATACCTATAAGTGAAATAGCACTACTTACACGTAATTATACTAAGACAGCACAGGGACTTGGGCAGGGGGCCAAAGGAACGCCAGATGACCAGAGGAACGCCCAATAAGCTGACCACAAGAATGCCACCACCCTCTCACCCCTGACACAAAACTGTAGAAATAGCTTTTTATCATCTCTCTTCCAGGAGAAACCACTGTTACACACGCGCAGTTGATCAGGGTTGGACCGCTCTATGACTTGCCCCGCCTGGCAATAATGAGCAGTCCGCCGTCCTGCCCAAAGCGCAGAGCCAGCGTGGTTACCAGGCAACACAGCTGGTAAAGGAACCCCAAGAGCCGGCCTCTTTGCACACCCGCCTTGTCCCCAGCTTGAAAAGCAATGAGGCCGAGCCAGTCACCCCCCCATCCCCCACCCGCAGTGAGTTGGAAGACCTTCCTCCCCTGTGCTCTCTTGTGTTGGAGCGTAAGCTTAATATCATTTGCCTGGAAATTTTTCTAGGGTTTTTCTCTCGATTTCTCTCCTGAGAAACCCAAGAAGCCAGCACTGATAACACCACCTTCTTTTCCCTCAATCAACTTGGAATTACAGAGTGAACTACAGTGAGCCTGCAACCAAGATACAGTTGACTATTTTTTAGGATACCACATAAGTGAAACTACTCTGTGTTCTTTTATGTTTAGTACTGGTTATTAATTTTTAAAATGGTTTTGCTACACATATATTCAAAATAAGATTTCTTCCAATGGAAAAATATATAAATGAATATAAATAGTCCCTCTTGTTTGCATTCCATGTTCTATTGCTGAAACCTGTACAAATTACATGATCTCCATTAGTGTCAGTTGATGCATTTCTAGCACAGATTTCTTTGTCTTTGTGAAGAGGAAGGCACACCAACCTGAGCCCCATTTTTAAAATAAATCTTTCCACCTGATAGGGAAAAAGAAAAAATTTCATATTTGAAAATAAAAAGGAGACAAAGTTTGGCAGAAGTAGGAATTGAGAAAATTACTATACTTTGAGAGAAAAGTATGAACAAAAGATCAGAGATAAGCCAACAAGATACTGTGATAAAAACTAGTGCGTGACCAGAAGTCACTCAGCTGTGATGATGGAAATGTCCTGTATCTGTGCTGTCCACTGTAGTAGCCACCAACCACATGCAGTCATTGAGAACGTGCAATTTGGTAGGGACCACAGAATCACTAAATTTTTTACTTTAATTAATTTTGATGAATTTTATTATAAATATGAAAACGAATGTCCTATTAAGTGCTGAACACTTTATGTCAGTCACTTCAGTATTTCCTCTGCCCACTATTTCAGTTACATGTTACATCGACATGCTGGACGGACAGGCTACCACGATGTTGGAGCAGAAGTATCAGATACAGATAGAGGTAGAGGTAGAGACAGAGATGGTAACAGAGAGACAGAGAGACAAGGACAGAGGCATTTCGGTGAGGCATCCTCTAGGTGCCCGTGTTTGCATCCATCACCGATCAATCGCTGCTGTGTTGCCCCAGGCCGTTATTTGCAAAATCCCTTCCCTGCTGCACGCTGAGACCGGTTTCTCTCCATGCTTTCTGTGGCATTTACGACAACACAGCACACTTCCTGGGGCTTGTGGTCACGATGGTCTGTGGGAAACTGTGGCACTGTCTCTGGTCATTTACTACTGACACATATTACACTTTTTTTCTTCATTTGTGTAAATACGGGTGTCTCTGCATGGCACACAACTGGGCTCAAATTCTGGCTTAATACTTCACCAGCTGTGTGACTTGGGCAGACTACGTGGCCTCTCTGTACCTGAGCTCATTCATCTTTATCAGAGAATGACAAAAGCACAAACTCATAGGCTGCTTTTGAGAATTAAAAGAACTCCAACACTTCTAAAGCATTTAGAGTTGTGACCTAGACATTGTAAACTCTAAACAATTGTCAACTCTCACCCCTTGCTTCCTCACTTATGTAGAGTAACAAGTTACTTTTGAGTGTTTGAGATTCTTGGTTGTCTTTGTTTTGTTTTTTGTTTAATCCCAGCCTATGAAGTACTGCTCAGATTCCTTCATCTTAGGACACAGGATAAAAACTTCATGTCAAAACGAATGCCATCGGCCCCTCTCTCACACCCACATACACACACCAGTAGCCACCACCCCCGACATAAAAGTGCAGTTACTGTGTAAGGACAAGATTTGTTGTTCCTCCGCTTCCTGTGGAAACCCTCCTTTGCTCTGTTATGGGCTGCATCTCACGTGGCAGCCGTGGTAGGCCACCCGAACCAGCGGGCATCTCCAGCTCCTCGCCCCCTTGCCCATCTCCCTTACAGAGCACGTCAAGGCCAACAGTTCCGATCATCAGCTTTTCTTCCAGCAAGAGAGTAAGTCGTGGGGCACGGTACGGGACAAAGCGACATGCACAGAACTCCTCTGGTTGTTTCTTCCCCGTCTTCATGTTTTAGGGTTGGGGAGGGAACAGCTGGGGTGCCAGGGTGCTGCAGGATCATCAGCCTGTATGACCATGTGGAAAAGTTTCTCAGGAAACTTGTATCTGATGAGAAATGAGGACTGTGTAGGAAGAACATTCCACAGAGAAACGCCAGCATGCGCAATGACTATGGGGCAGGGCATATCACAGTGACAAAAATAAAAACTTTCTATTCTCCAACTTCCAGGCAAGACAGATGGCTCCCTGGACATTGCACCAAGCTGTGAACTACTAAGTGCCAGAACGTCCCTTAACTCTGTCCCAACCCCCATGACTGTGCCTCTCTGTTTCAGTAACCATGCCTCTGAATGCCAACCAGCAACAGCCTCACTCCAGAGCTTACAGTTCTGAAAGTCAATCAACAGCAGCCACGTTTCTAAACATCTAAGAGGTGGGACAATCAATTTCGGAAACTCATCCTAGAAATAGTGCAACACACCTCATTGCTGACTATCACTGCGGTCACCTTCGAAGGACGCCCCTTGGGAAGCTGTGCACCCACGCCACGGCCTAGTCCACCCTTCAGAGCAGTTCTGGAACGCTTCTTCTGGAATGGCCGTCAGAGCTGTCCTGTACCCAGAAACTTGCCATGGTGTGCTTAGCTTGGCGGCACTGTACACACAACTCGTAGGGGGGTCATCGGTTATGACACCTTAGTAAGTTGTGTGTACACGGCTGTCAGCATGTGTGCACAGGGGCAACTTCGCAAACTTAATTGTCAGATTTCGGGTATGAGGACAGCTCTGACGGCCATTCCAGAGAAAGAGTTCCACAACTGCTTTGAAGGGTGGACTAGGCGCTGGTGTGGGTGCACAGCTTCCCAAGGGGAGTCCTTCGAAGGTGACCGCAGTGATAGTCAGCAGTGAGGGATGTAGCACTTTTTCTAGGATGAGTTCACGACATTAACTGGAAGAGCAAATAGAAGATAAAGCTAGAAAAATCACTAGCAGTCAGAGGGTGGAGGTACTTCTGGGCTATGATTTATAACTTTTAGCTTTGTACCAAGATTAATGAGGAGATATTGAAGGATTCTCAGTTGGTGCAGGGACTGCTATGAAAAAATTTATATGTATAAAATTTATGTTAGCTTCAGAATAAATACAATTGGACACATTTAGTGGAGACACTTCCACAGATACCTCAGTATCCATTTAAGAAAGAATGATGGTAGCTTGGACCATTGAGATATTGGTGATGGAGAAAAGTGACCAAATTTGAGAGTCTGTTACAAAGGTAAAATCAAAAGAACCTGCAAATATATTAAAGAAAGGATGTGAGGGAGGTGTTATGGATGAATTCTATATTTGTAAAAAGATACATTGTAGACTCCAACTTAAAGGAAGCAGTTCATGTACAATTAATATTATAATCAAAGAGTAGCCAATTTTAGTCTTTGCATCTTAGTGTATTTTAAAGTTTGTCAGTGTAAGACTGCTGACTTCTAGTTCCTAATGAGGCTACATTTGTTAATAAAGTTTTGCTTTTATTTCTTGATACTGTTCTTCCATTTTAGGTCTTGTTAACTGTAATCCCATTAACAATCACACTGAGAAAAGATTTCCAAAGTAGGTTGTAGCTTAAGTAGATGAACACGAAGTACCAGAAAGAAAATTGAAGCAAACTTAAGAGAGATAGACTTATTTTGGTGTTGTTGTTGTTTTAATTTTTTTTCTTGACAACATTGTTTATTGGTCAAATCGCTGTTCTGTGGAAATGTCAGCTAGAGTGAGTGATTGCTTTTGAAGTGAAATGTAACTTGACCACTGTTCAAAGGCTATCTTCAAATAACACCAGAAATCTACAAGCTAGTAGTAGGAGAATTGATGACTATATTAAATTAAGACCTGCAAAGAGAACAAAGATGCATTTTCACTTGCATAAGTAACTGGGAAGAAAGGGCCACTAAAACGGTAGGCCCCTGACTAGGTTTCTAATCACACTGCCATGACCACAGAAACGCTTAGGCAAGGTGGCGGATGGAGGAATCAGCAGACTCAACTGAGTGACCAAGGAGCAGCATTTGTTCATCTAGAGGTCACCACAACATGTGTGCCTTTTAATACTTTGCCCCCAAATATCTGGAGTTCTCTGTTGCGTAAACACGTGTTTCAACACAAGAACAGCAAATGCCCCTTATCCCACTGGCTTTGCTCCAGAGAAGTAAACAAGATCAACTGAGTGATGGTAGTCCAGGGAACCAAGGATTGTGTAACAGTCCTGAGCCTTTCAGTCCTGTCAAAATTTAAAGATAATATCACACCCTACCATTGAAGCTTCCCATTGGGCTCCTATCCTGTGGCTATACCTCAGACACCTATCTGCCAGCAGTACCTGCTCGGCGGGGAGATGACGGCAGGTCAGCTGGTTTCCTGTTCCTGCACCAGACTGGGCACAGGGTATCTAATGACACCTGGGAGTGGCAGCCCCTGGCCTGTAACTCCACCTGGGAGTGGGAGCCCCTGGCCTGTAACTCCACCTGGGAGTGGGAGCCCCTGGCCTGTAACTCCACCTGGGAGTGGGAGCCCCTGGCCTGTAACTCCACCTGGGAGTGGCAGCCCCTGGCCTGCTCTGCCAGGAGTTACTGCTTTCTCTCTGTCTAAGTGAACAATAACAAAACCAATAGCTAACATTTACTACGTGCCACAAATTAGCCTGTTTGCTTTCTCTGTATTCTCTCATCCATTCTCCCAAACAAATGAGGTGGATACTCCATACTCCAATTATTATTTTTCCTATGAGGAGACAAAACCTCGAGTAATTAAGCCTATTTTAAAGTTCACGCAGATAGAAATATGATAGAGCAGGGATTTAAACTCAAGCAGTCTACTCCAGCCTACTTACTTTATACTATAAATTTAGAAGGAATTGCCAGGTACATAGATAAAATTATTTTAATATACAACTCTATCTTATGGCAATGTTGTTTTTTCCATACTAGAATTACATTATGTACTTCTTCGAAGTTATGATTTAACCCCCTATATGTTGTTAGATACGTATTCTTCTCTTTTGACATTTTATTTGTTTGGATTTTATGAATAAAAACATATCTCTGATCTTCACTTTTTAAAAATTTCACCCTTTATATGCCAAGCCTTTTGGGTTTTATTTTCCACTTTAATTTTCATTTAAATGTGTTTATTATATGTTTTATCTCTCCTTAACACATAAAGTAACTTTTTTTATGTTGGCCTGTAGCAGCCAGCCAGATATTTCTCCAGCTAAAAGGGTGTATTTGGGAACAAAGAATTGCAATTCAGCATGTGTGATCTGAGAGCAAACCATGTGCAAGTCTAGAGAAACAAAGCAGAAAAACAGTCTTTTATGGATTTGGAGGGGTTCTGTAATGAAAAAGTCCATTGGAACAAACTGAAAGTCCCAAATGTAGTGACTTTCCATTGGCTGAGTTATGGCAGGCTCCCATTGGCTGAGCTGATATGGCGCAAGAAGTCACTTTTTTCTTCCTCCTGCTGAGGTAGTGAAGTAGTGTCACTTCCTGTCAGACACGCAAGGTAGGTCTCTTCCTGTCGGGGTCAGTAGTGTGCGTTGAGTGACAGCTGAGTGAGAGTTCTCCCTTCCAGCCACTCAAGTCCATTTTAAATGATACTTCTGTTTATTAATTTTTATAGTAATTATCATTTTTTTCCAATATAGCAAGTTAAGTGTCTCAAAAGACCTCTTTATAACTATAAGAAGGAAACAGAGCAAACATCCTTTAAAAGGCATTGCTAGACTGGCATAAAAATAAGGAAAATCCCTTGGGGATGAAAAATTCAGAGGGACTGGAAACCAGGGTATGAAGCTGACATCCTAACTGTGCATTCCTGGGGACAGACTTGTTGACTCCTCAAATCAAAGGGATGGAACATTGTAGAGCCCAAGGCCCAGAAGACAGAGTCTTGGACCTACTCAGTTTATATCACCAGAATGTAGACTCCCACACAAAATAAGAAACTGCAGAGAAAGCAAGGATGAGAAAAACAGCTTTTGCTTTACACCAAGACAAGATAACATACTTCCAGTTAAGAAGCCCTAAACTAAAAACTTAAATGTGTCCCTGGTTTGTGATTTAGAGGAGCAAATATAAATCTTTACTAGCGGAGCACATGCCAGTGTAGGTCTCCCAATATGCCCACAGATTAATGCCACCTTTCTGCAATGAGCTTACAATCCAAAATTACAAAACGTCAAGAAAACAAAGCATTATGAGCAAGGGTCAGCAAAGTAACAATCTACATGACTGCAGCAACAGTAACTTCAGATATTCCTTTGTTGGATAAAGAAAACAACACATGTATGTCTAAAATGTATAAAAAGTAAAATAAATAGAAACAAAGAATAAGGTGTTTCTACCCTTGACCTCCTATAAATTATACGAACAGACTCATGAGCCATTGTTTTCATACGTATGTCAGATCTGATGATTCCTCTGCTTAAACCCCAGGATGGCTCCCATCTCATGCAGATTAAGTCTGAAATCCTCACAATGGCCCACGAGGCCCGACGTGATCTCAGTCCTCTGTGTCTCCCCACTTTTCTCCCTTCTCATGTACGTGGAGACCAGAATCATCTCCCTGCTTTCACTGACCCCACTTTAGTAACTAATACTTAGAAGTATTGGCTAATACTTCTGCTTGGAACTGTCTCCACATCATTCACTTCCTTACAACTTTAGAATCGTGCTCAAATATCACCTTCTTAATGACATATTATTGACCACCCTTCTTAAAATGCTAAGCGACCTCCAACCACAGCACTGCTGATAGCCACAGCATGCTCAGGCTTTGCTGTGCCTTTTCCTCACATAGCTCTCCTTGCTGCCAATGGACTTACCTATTATATCTAGTGTTTACTTCCTGCATGTCCTATGATGCTACCTAGGGACAAAGATCTTGTTTGTGTTTGTTCTTCTTTTTCATTACAATATCCCATGTGCTTACGAAGTACCTGGCATAGGGGTAAAATTTGCTTAAAGAATACTATCAAATCAAGATCAGGCAAATTTGAAAAAAGAACCAACTTATGCTTCTAGGACCTAAAATATATAAGTAATTATATTAAAATCTTCACAGGTTAAGTAGCAGATTTTATAAAGCATAAGGGACAATGACTGAGCAGGAAGCTCAATTCAAACATAATAAAATGAAAGCGATTTCGAAGACTAGACAATGAACCAGAGTGGATATAAAATAGAATAATTTTTTAAATGCTTAATTAATTCAAAATGAGGAATGGAAAAAAGAAGAAAGTAACAAAGGACAAATAGAAAATATAGAAAATAATGAAGCAGATAATAGATTTAAATAGGACCAGCTGAATAACTTTATAAGATGGAAAGGTCAAAGTATCCCAACTTAAAACCTGATAATGGCATGTCAAGACCCAACTCTTGACTAATTACAAGAAATGCAATGTAACTATAAAGATGTAAGTACAACAATTGTAAAAGAAAAAAATTGGTATATTAAAAGATATACCAAAAAAGATATAACTAGTGTGACTATCTGGCTATATTGATATGACACAAAATATACTTTAAAACCAGGCAAGTTGCCAGATATAAAGATGGACATTACCACACAACAAAGGGAATAATCCATCAGAAACACGTAACAATCCTGTGTATGCAGGTACCCAACAAAAGAGCTCTAAAATATATAAAACAAAAACTGGTAGCTCTAAAAGGAGAAATAGGCAAATCTACAATATTAGTTGGAATACTCACCAGTCTTAGTAATTGATACACAATGTACACAGAAAATCAGTAAGGCTATTAAAGATCTGAACACTGCTATTGATCAAATCGACCCAAGTGACATTTCTAAGACAACTACCCAAGAACAACATAACACACCTTTTCACATGGAACATTGACCAAGATAGATTATATTCTAGACCAGAAAATGAATTTGTAACAATGGAACTCAAAGGAAGCAGCTTTTCTGATTACAAAATTATGAAACAAGAATAACAAAAAGATAACTGGAAAAATTCTCAAATATTTATAAATACAGAAAAGCAAATTAAAGCTGCCGGAATGATATAATAAAGATAAGAGTACAAATTAATGAACTTAAAAATATAACAATAAAAAAATCAACAAAATGAAATGATCAAATCTTTCATTTTTTTAATTGATAAACCCCTAGATAGACTGACAAAGAGAAATAGAGACAGAAATAATCATAAAGATAGACAGATAGATAGATAGATAATTATAGATAAATAGGTAGATGATATATACATAGATACCAATCACCAATATCAGGAATGAAAGTGAAGCAAATACTGTGAATAACTGTGTCCATTAGTTCAACAACTTAAATCAGCGTACCTTTTCTGTAATGGGTCAGGTAATAAATATTTTAGGCTTATGGGGTCTCCTTGCAAGTCCTCTACTCTGCAGCTGTAGCATTAAAGCAGCCATAAGCACTCCTGTTCACTTACTAGTAAAGAAGGGAATGCCTTTCCCCTAAGGTCAGGAAGAAGGCAAAGATGTCCACTCTTACCCTTCCCAGTCAGCATTTTATTATAGGTCCTAGACAGTACAATAAACAGGAAAAGGAAAAAATTAATAGGCATAGGGATTGAGTTGGAAGTAGTAGAACTGTCTTTATTCAAAGATGATAACATCATCTACATTAAGAAAATCCCAAAGAATCCATGAAAAACAGCTACTAGAATCACTAAATGGTTTGGAAAAGTAACGGGATACACACAAGGTCAATACACACACACACACACACACACACACACACACACAAATCAACTGTATATCTATGTCCTAGCTATGAACAATTTGTAACTTAAATTTAAATATATGAAATATACCATTTATATAATGACAGCAAATACTTGAAATAGAAATAAATCTAATAATACATATGCAAAAATTTTATACCAAAAACTGCAAAATGTTGATGACTTCAATAGATGGAAAGATACACTGAGTTTAGAAATTCAAGACTCACTGTTCACACATTAATGCTTCCCGAGAGTCTCTGTGAATTCAAAGAAATCTCAATCAAAATCCCAGATAACTATTTTGGAGAAGCTGACAAGGTGATATTAAAATATATTTGGAAAAGCAAAAAGACTTACAATATTCAAAATACTTTTGAAAGAGAACAGAGTTTGAGGACACACATTAGTTGATCTCAAAACTTGCCATAAAGTTATAATAATCAAGAAAGTGCCGTAGAGGTAGATTATATATATGGATCAATGGTATAGAACAGCTTCCAAGTAGAGCCACATGCATACTCTATGATTATGACAGAAATAAGAAGATAACTCAATAGAACAAGGGTAGTTTTTCTCCAACAAATGGGCTGGAGCAATTGGACACCCATATGAAAAAAATATATAATAACTGTCAACCCTCATCCTTACCTTTCACTATATAAAAATTAACTTGAAATAGATCATGGACTTAATCATAAATGATGAAAGAAAAATTTTGCTATGTTGGTTTTAATAAAATCTAAAACTTCTAATCTTTGAAAGACCACTGTTAATAAAATGAAAAGACAAGCCACAGATGGAGAGAAAATATTTATAAAACATGTATTCATTATGTAACTTTTATTCAAATTATATAAATTTACCACAATAATAAGTAAATAAACAATACAATTTTTATAATGGCAAAAATATTTCAACAGATATTTCACCAAAGAAGAAACACGGATAGCACATAAGTGCGTGAAAAGATGCTTAAGATGCTTTTTCTCATTAAGAAAATGTTAACTGAAACTACAATGTGAGACCGCTGTACAGCTTCTGGAAGGGCTTAAACACAAGCAAAAAACAGATGATACAAAGAGTCTGTAAAGATGCAGTACAATGTATCTGATGGGAATGCAAAACGTTATAGCACCTTAGAAAACAGTTCGGCAGTTTCTTCTGAAGTTACACACACACTTATAAAGGGTCCAGCAATCACCGTCCTGGGTATTTATCCAATAGAACTGGAAACACCAGCCCACACAAATACTGGTACACAAATGTTTATAAGCAGATTGATTCGTAATAGCCAAAAACTACAAAGAAGCCAGACATCCAGCAACAGGTAAATAAATAAATAAACCACGGTACCTCACACAGTGAGATGCTCAGCAATGCGGTAACTGAGCAGCACAAAGGACTAGACTACCGATGTACTCCGCAACATGGGTGACTCTCAGAAACACCGTGGTACATGAGAGAAACCGGATGCAAAAATCGACAGGCTACGTAACTCTATTCATGTGACAATTTACAAAAGGCAGTAACTAGAGGCACTGAAATCCGGGAAGTGCGTCCCAGGATCTGGTGTTTCGAGAGCTGAACAGCTTTGCCCACTTTGGGACTTTCTATAGGTGGAGTCATATAGCACATCTCTTCGTAGGTCTGACCTCTCATGGTCACGTTACATTTGTCGTCTTCGTACATGTGTGTAGAGATAGTCGTTATTCACCCCCACTGCTGGAAGTGCTCCGCTAAATAACTGTGTCATAATTAACTTACCAAAGTGGCTTCTGTTACCACACTCACAACTTAAAATTAAAACATGACAGCCTCATTTCCGAGAATTCTTAGGAAATTCTTATTTACGAGTCGATCTTACTTAAGCTTTACAAAATCTAAATGAGAATTTCCTTACCCGCCACCTCCTAAACAGACATGAAAACTCAGTATGTCTCTATAAAATGCATTGACTTTTTCTAACAAAAAAAGTTCCTGTATCCTTTGGCCAGCTTGGATGCAACCCCAAATACCACATCTGGTTTACCACACTCCCAAGGTTTTTGTTTTTTCCTATGAAATTTTCTTCTTCTCAGTGTATTTTCTAATTCACAGAAGAAGATACTTCCACCCTTCCCACCTATCCCAGTCCATAATTTTAGAATATTCATCTCCTAAATTAGGGTAGCCTCGATATCCTCCCCAAACAACATAAAGACACTCTCTGAAAGAAAAGCAGGTGCAAGTGTTGGCTGTTGGCTCCAACAATGCAGAGGATAAGGGAATGGGGGCCCAAACAAAGACCACAGCAAGACAGGCATCTGGGACGTATGGCAACACCCTCGAGATCATTACCGAAATGACGACAGTAGACCGAGTCCCGGGTTACATGAGTCCGTTTTAAACAGAGAGGTTGTGGACTGCTTGTGATGAGATAAAGGGTTTTAGGACCGCTCTGTGGCGCATGTTTCTGACTCAGAAACCCACACACATCGAGGTAACCAAGTTAGGTCTAAGCTTGATTGAGTATTGAGTTTTTGCATTTTACTGTTGCAGTGGAAATCATGCCATGAATACCCCATTTACTCCTCCATAGAAGGATGTTCCTAATGAATCTGTGATTCGAAAGCCACCAGCATTATATTAGTAACTGCATTATTTCATGACATTGACTAAAGCCCAGAAGCAGTTTCCTGTGGCCTAATTAATTTTTTTAAAGCCTTTTACTCAGCAGGACGCTGTCTACCTGGATCTTTGAATAAAAGGCTATTAATGAAGCTGCAATGCAGATGATTATATTGAAAGTGATGAAGAATTTATTAGGAAGACAGCCATCATGGCCCGTGCAGTATATGAGGCATAAAACTGCTCTAAGTAATGACAGAATGTAGTTTAGGCAAGTAATGGTCAGCAGAGCTACAAAAGGAGAGCTGGGAGATATATTATTTAGCAATAAAGTTCCCATAAAAATTGAAATATGAGGTGGAAAGATTAACATGGTCATACAAGTCATCTTTAATGCTCATAGCCAAGTTCTGCCTTTTAGAAAAAAGTAAACTGAATTTATGCCTGTGACAACATGCAAGTCAAAACCCCTTATTTATACATTTCATGCAAATGAATGCACCTTTGGTTTGCAGTTACCAAAGTGATGTTTAATAGCATTTAAATTTATTACGTTAACATTGGATCACCAGCTGTATTTCTACCTGTCAAACGGCTAACATCTATGTGTAGGTCATGCCATCGAATAAACAGACCGGTTCACGGACCCCTGCATGGCTAGTCCTGATTCTATGACAAAAGATTTGTCACTTTTTTTTCCATCTTTAACAGAATGCAGATATGTTCTCATTTATCCCATAATAACATTATACTGTAATTAATTACCACGTACATTTGGTCCCTTAGCATATTTGCTTTCACAGAGGGAATCCGCAGAGCTCTAATTAAGTTTGAGGGCATTTGACAGCAGTAACCTTAAAAACCCTGACAGCCAATTACCAGTTGGGTGACCTTGGCCAAACGACTTAACAACTCTGGTCTCATTTTTGACATCTGTAAGAGGGACATAATAATACCATGCTGAGTTAAAATGTATAAAATACATCTAGTCTATGGTAACCAAAACAATTATTATTGTTATCAGTACATTCTGGGTATGTTCATATGGATAGTGGCATCCAACATTTTGGAGGAGAAGCAAAACATGCTTCATTTCTCAGATAGTCTTACTTCAGCTTTATTTCTAAAGTTCAAGGTCTGAAATTGACCTTTATCTAATGATGTATATAATTACATCGACAGCCATTTGTATGTAATGGAAATGATTTATGACAAATATTATCTTGGATGATTTCTCAGAAGTGGATACAAAACTAGGCTATAGTATAAAACAAAATGAAATCTTAAGAGAGCAAACAAGTAAATACAGAGGGTGCCAACAAAATACATACAGATTTTAAGAAAGGAAAAAACTGTATTAAAACTATAATACTCGATATATACCAATAACAAAAGATGAATACAAGTCACATTTGACTTCTGCAATTACAAGAGGTGCTCAGAGGAGTCACCATCAGCATCCAGACACTTCTGATTATGGTGAACTACTGCTTGAGCAAGGTTGACCAAAGTGTCCACTTGTCTCACTGCACATGTCGTCTCAATCTACTTCCCAAAGTCCCACCCGTGTAGCCAGTTTTCTACACCACATCCTTTAAGGTCCCCATAGGTAGCAGTCAAGGGGTGTTAAGACAGGAGAACATGGGGGAAACTCAACCAACATTCTCAAATTTCAAATGCCACTTCAAAATGTCCTTGTGCTCCTCAAATGACAACCGTGCTTCTGCCGTTTTCTTTGACTGTCCTGCCTGTCACATGGTGACACTAGCTTTCATTTGATTGACGCCATCTTTTGAGCGAACGTCATACCTAGCACATTGCTACTATAATTCAATTCAACCTCACAAAGTAACACAAGAATAACATCGCTTAGCATGTGTGTACTAGTTTTGGCACCCCAGTATTTATAAAACATTTTATTCTGAATTTGAAATCCTTTCTATTTAAAGCCAGTCACACAGAGAATTGGTAATAAGATTGCAGTTTTAAATGCAGTAGTCGCAAAGGCCTTAAATAGAAAATGACATCTAAGTAAAAGCCTGAAAGAAGTAAGAATACAAGCCATGTGGGACTTACAAGAAAGAACCTTCTAGATAAAGGGAACAATCAGTGCAAACTCCCTAAGCTGGAAACAGAGGGCTAGCAAGAGAGAAAGTGCTCCATGGGAGTAGTTCACCATGGATACAGCAATGATAGGTGGGAGTCCATAGAAAATGTCAAAATAATAATTAAACATTAAAACTGTATCACCATGCACTGGCACATGTAAACAATTTCAATAATAAACTACTCCTCTCTGAAGAAAATGTCCGTGGTCTAAGTTTTACACTTGCTACAGTTTCTAAGGAGCCAGGGGCCGAGGGCATGTCTGCGCCATAGATGAGGGGTCTGTGCACAGCGGCGTGGCTAAAACATCAGGGCTTTGGACGCTGTGTTTGGACCCTGAGATGAGAAGTCATTGGATGGGTGGCAACAGAGGACTTCGAAGATACTATGAGCCAACACACTGTAGTGTTGAAAACAGGCTATGCGGGGAGCGCAGGTTGTGGCAGAGAAAACGTGACTCCATGGTGACCGTTCTGCCTAGGGAAGGCAGAATCCCCTCCGTCCGTATCATGAAAGGGCTGACCCCGCAACATTCTGCACTGGACAGATGAAACTGGCAGTCGCTATTGGTCACGCATGCTCACAGCCCAGGAGAGAGAGAGGACAGCACACACCAGGCAGGGCCACGTGAGGGCTGCACGTGCGACACGAGTGAACCAGCAGAGGCTGCCGGAGGCAGGCTTTGTAGTAACCAGACAGTAGTGTGCCCTCTGGGTCACATCCTGAGGATGTGACTGGTGTGCCTGAATGATTTTGCGGGCTGGCAGGGAAATAAAATATATTAGGCTGAGATTGATCCAGCACGGTCGATTAGGTAGAGATCCGTCCAGCGGCTGGTCTGGCTGTGTGCTGGGAGACTCTCGGGTGGTGTATTAAATTAAGAATATGCAGATTATGATCTGCAGAGTGAGGATACCCAGGCACCGACACGGGGTGGGCAGGTATTTCCCTCAGCATCCATGCTCCCACTTCGGGGAAGTGAGCATCCCAGGATCCTTTTGATTGAAGGAGCAGTTTTAAGAATTGTCAGTTACAGACCCTAACAGAAGAGCTGTGGACAAGAAAGAATCACCAAAAGGGACCCTGACATCTCCTGCAAGAAATCAATTACCCCAGTAACTCAGCCAATGAGAAACCAGCATCTCCCGGAATACTGAATTGCTCTTCTCCCACGAGCTTTCATCCAGAACAACCTCCCCCAAATTCCTCTCTTCTCTCCATAAAATAACGTGCCTCTTTTTTGTTGGTTGGACTCGCCTGTGGCGTTTGCAGTAGCTACAGGAAGGAGCAGTGTGTTGTTCACTCCTCCACCTGTCAAGAATTGTGAAGGATCTGAGATGACACCCTATCTGCTTCTGCCACCATGTCACGGAGGCTGGCAGAAGACACAAGACTCCTGGTTCAGAGACACTGGACTCTACTACTCACTGCACAGCAAGGAGCATGAACTCACGTTCACAGCAATCCCCCCTGGCTCTCAGATTCCACAGGAACAATGCAGTGCGGCCCGGGTAGATGCTGTGCGCAGGGAAAGTCTGCGGCACAGAAAACCCAAGATGAGAACTTAAGTCTTACAATGGGCTGCAAGCAAACCAGCCCTTTGCTCTGGAGGGAATGGTTACTTTTATGATACAGCAAACCAGCCCTTTGTTCTGGAGGGAGGTGCTTGCAAGGCTATTCGGTATGCAAACATTCTTGAACAAAATCTGTCAGTACCTCTGCTTGCAAGATATGTAGAAACACAAGAAACCTGCAAAGAATCATCTCCCAGCACCATCGTCCCAGCCTGAAACAGTGTCTGACACATTGTAGACATGCAATACATAGTTGGTGGATAAAACCTCTAAGAATTTGTCTTCACCAATATATTCTATTTCCATAAATAAGGGGGAAAATGTTTTAAAAGTCTTAGCTATAAGGGAATGCGTATTAAACACTAACAGTCATCGTTTGGGCTGCTATAACCAAGAGACCATGTGGTTTGTGACTCACCATTCTGGAGGGTGGGTGTCCAGGATCACCGTGCCAGCAGGGTACCATCCCCGATGACGTCTCTTCTCAGTTGGGCCAACTTCTGTGTCTTCACACAGAAAAAGAAGATCTAGTGAGTGTTCTGCCCCCTTGTCATAAGGGCACACATTCTATTCGAAAGCGTGCCCTTCCCATGACCTCGTCACCTCCCGAAGAGCCCACCTCCAAATACACCTGGGATTAAATTCCAGCACATGACACTGGGGATGGGGGCAAACATGCAAACCGTAACAAGAACCCTAAGAATACAAACGTGTGGAGTGCACATGGACGTTATGATCCTAGCGGCTTTCTCGTTTGCAAAGAGAAACAAGGAATTTACCTGCTGGCCTCTTGAAGGAGCCCAGACTCCTTTTCTAGTTCGTTCTCGCCTCATTCTGGGGAGAAAAAAAAAAATGGTGCTATGTTTTATCAAGGCAGGAATATTTGGTTCAACCGCACAGCTAAGGTCTTAACATGTCTGTCTTCTGCAAGTCTGACGCCTAGGAAAGCAGAGAAGTGAGGAGGCCTGTGATACGTGTCTGTCCCTTTGCCCCGCCTCACACCCACACGCACATGCGCACATGCGCACACGTACATAAACACACCACTGTGCCTTTCACGTCTCTAGGAACGTGCTGACGGCCCCTGCACTGGAAAACACTGACATTGGAAACAGTTTTGGCCTTTGCGGTGGAAGGAGGCGGAGCGCACCTTTCGGCTAGCCTTTCGTAGGCCCCTCGTGTGACAGTTCTCTAGATGCAGAGGTCCCTATCCCGGTCCAGTCACGTTCACTGCCATTCCTTCCTGAGACTTGCGGCTATGGGGGAAGGGAAGTGATTTTCCTCTACCCTCCTAGGTCCTATGCTTAAATCTGTAATACAAGGGCAGATTAACAGGAGGAAAACAAGAGGAAGCTTAGTCACATGTATAGCTCGTACATGTGAGAGACACCCAGGTAAACTGAGGAAAACTGCCTGAAAAGGTCCAGGTCACCACCTTAAATAGTATCTCCAGCTGAAGACAGAAGCTGTTAGGGGTGGGGTATCCGGTCCCTGGGAGGTTACCAGAAAATGAGCAGGAAACAAGGGTGAGGTGGTCATACAGGCGTCACTCACTGCTTCCCGCACTGAGGAGCTTTCTAGAGATGTAGGGTCATCCTCCTCCCCCTGGGGCAGAGGGAACCGGCCTCACAAATGGACGGTTCCCCTACAACTGCAGACGTTTCTGCGTAAAGGGTGACTTCGGCTGTTTGCAGAGCTTCACCTGTGTCTGCTGGTTCCTAAAAATACCCAACTCAAAATCATCAACACGCCAAAGCGGCCTGCTCTGGACTAGTGTACTTTGCTTCCCTTCAAAGTCGTGCTCTTCTAGTAAGTGGGAAACCTCCCTTGGCTTGGCTTTGACCTTTGAAGGAGCTAGCCAGTTAAGAAGAGAACCCGATTTTCAGGAACCCCAATACCTCGCCCATCCTAGATGTTGTAAAAGTAGAACAAGCATAGAAGAGACTGCATCTCAGTCAGCCGGCAGGCCTTTCATCTTCTACCCCATGAACTTTCAAAGACACGGAAAATGCTGGGGAAGTTAGTTGCATAATACAGTCACACACCAAACCGAACAGCCCTTTTTCATATCTACCTGGTTTTATCTGCGAGAATATTATGTTCGTTTCCATTACAAATCGCTCCATGTATAGAGCCTTTCTTGGTGTGTTTAAAATTCATATAATTTCAGTTGTTTATTTTGTTTTGTCATTCAAATGGATTCAATTTGTGTTATTCTGAGAAATAGGCTTAATGTGTGGATCATCTGCGTGACTCCAGTAGAGGTAGCTACTCTCGTGTTTAAACAGTTTGTCTCATTTAGTAGTTCTTTTAAATGATACATGTTTAAATTACTTTAAATATTATTGGGACTTCTTATTTTCCCATAGGAATGACTTTCCCAGTTCAGTAATAGTCTGTGGGCCAATTCTAACCCCATAGCTGAGAATGTAATTTCTTCACAATTGAACAAATTTTTCATATTTCACACAAATCAATTATTAATCACATATATCTACGTTTATAATTAATTTTAAATTAGCCATTTCTTGTCTTAAAAGATATAATAATTATTTTCAGTGCTCAAAATATCAAAATAAATCATTATTGTAGTATATAAAACTATTTCTCATATTTTACAGTTTTATTCATCCTGCCTTTGACCTTTTCATCAATCAAGCTCTGAAACCAAATCCTGACTGTGAGAAATTGTTAAGGATAAGACAAATAATTAAGAAGCAAACAAAAAAGGAAGATTTTTTCCCTCTTCTTCTTTTGTGGTTATTTTTTCCTTTTCTTCTAGAGAATATTAAAATATTCTAACAAGTGCTTGCTTGTCTTTACTTAGAAAAGCAGTTTTGCATGTAATAGAGGAATGCCATCTAGTAATTTGAATTTAATTTCTGATTTTAATAACCCAACACCACCATAATTCAAATGTAATAACAGCCTCAAAAATATTTTTTTAAATCTAGTATTTTATAAGCCAGACCAAGTACTATACTGCAGGTTCTGTGTGCCATTTCCTGCAATTTTCACAAGTTCTGTATTATAATTATCCCCATTTTTCAGATGAAGAAATCAAGACTCAGAATATCACATCTGTGATAGCTAACCGAGACATTAAACCCAACTCTTTCAGTTTCCTAAGCCTACGGCTCTTTCAGTATACCATGCCACAAAACTCGGTGTGTCTTAATGTGGGCCAGAGTCAAAAGGACACAAGAAATATTGGTTTTTGATGCCAAGATTTTGTTTCATTTTCTGTTCAACTTTAGTTGTCTTTTTCACTTTTAAAAGTTACCAAAGACAGCAGAGACGGAAAACACAAAGAATCATTACTTTGAAAGTACCCTCAAATAAAAAGCATTACTTGTAGCTTGCACAGAATTTTGCCGGCAACAGACATCACGGCTCCTTATTACGCATGGAGCACTGCTTCTTCTTTATTGTGCCTTCTTTTGCATTTTGTCCACGACTGAAATCACGACAAGATCGTGGTGGGGTCCATGCCCACGACTCTTTCTACCTGAGCCCAAGCCAATAATTTCTTTTCAAAACGTGTTATTAGGTGAGAGATACAGTTTGACTTTTCAGATCAAAAGACATGCTAAAGAGAAGCAATCTCTGGGGTGTTTTCCTGAGCATCCAAACCCTTGGAGTTTTCCTGCCACTTACTTGGTGTCTTTCTACACATTTCCTTGTATTTCAAATTTTCTTCCCAGAGCTTTTATAATTGGTAATCTGTCCCAGGAGCAGTTCTAAATGACAGGCCTCGGGGATGTTTTCATAAGCTCTTAAGAGGGAAAGAAGGAATATTTTCCAAAGGAAAAAAAAAGTGTTTACTTGGAAAGAGAAATTCTCTAAAGGACATAAAGAACTTTTGACTGTTCCTTCAGCTCCACGGTGCAGACTTACTGGGGCACGTTAAGTGGTGCAGAAAGACTGCGGGGAAACGCAAAGGAGCAGAGCAGGCTGGGCTGGGAACGGAGACGAGAAAGAAGCTACATGAAAGCAGTCTGACATCCCTGTTAGGTGTAAAGAGACCCCCAACCCAGTAGAAGCAGTACAGATGTTAACAACGGGGACCTTAGGTGGTCCAGCCCTCAGGCACCAAACCCTCTGGTAGAAAAAACACTCCAAGAAAAAAGGACCCTTTCTTTTGAGGAGAGAAGTCATTTTTAAAAGAGAATGCACGCTCCCCAGAATAAAATGTGACAGAAAGTGTAGTGCTCAGACTAGGCCTCCAAGTATGGTGTAAGTCTATAAAGTTTCCCGAAATGTTGAGTTTATTCTAATTCTCATCCAAAGTGAATCTAACACAGGAAAAGTGGGCTAGTTATTCAGTCACCGTGTTAATAATATCCGGAATGTAAGAAACCAAAGTCCTTCTGTGATCCTGAGACTACTTTCTGGTACAATAAATGGAAAGAAAGTGGAAATGTGGTTTCTAGAGCCACGTAGAGGGAGGGGTCCCACATGACAGCACAGGAAGATGCTGCAGCACCTCCTCCCAGGGACCCCCCCCCCAAAACTTCAGCTGCATGTGGGACATTTCCCTCTGGAAAAGATCTGAACCCTATAACAGATGAGCTACTCCTCCACGACAAAGGAAGGACAAAAGGACAGGTAGGACAGGCAGAGATGTGCTGTCACAAAAAAAAAAACAAAACAACAACAACAAAGCACCCTCCGCATGGTGACACAAAATAGGGAGGAGTCTCACCATTTTCCCAGAGGAGCAGGGCATTTGTCACCACATCAAGTACCCTGATCCTTGGAATGGCGCTGGAGAGACCAGCCCCGGAAACATCTCACTTAGAAAAGCCTAACAATAAAAATGAATTTAAAAAAAAAAAAAGAAAGAAAAGAAAAGCAATGGGGCTGACACCCAAGGGCTCTGAGGGGGTATGGGGAACTAGGGCTTTCCTTTTCAAGGGCTTGAGCGTGGTCTCACTTGCCCCGGGGCCCGGTGCAAAAGCACCTAGCCTCTATATGGAGGAGGCTTATAGGTTACTCTGAAAGCATCTGCTGGAGGGGCAGAAGACTGCTGAAACCTTCTTCAGAGATGCGGTCTCTGGCAGACACCACTGTTCTGCACTCTCTGCCTGCCCAGCCAGCACGGGCAGGTGAGCTCGAATGTGTCCCCGCCCTGTGTCCCCGCCCTCCGCCTTGCTAGGACAGGTGGAGGCAAGCAGTCACTGTCACACTGCCTTGCTGAAACAGGCCGTGTGGGTCCTTAGACTAGAGCATCCCCTTCTCCCCGCTGGGGCAGGCAGGTGCAGATGGTCGCGGCCCTCTCCCACCCTCTCTCTACAGCTAGTGCATGCACACGTAGAGACAAAAACGCTCTCCTGCTACTGCGCGCATGCCTGCAGGTGTGTGCCCTTTTCGGCTGCTTCGCTGAAGATGAAAAGCGTGCCTGCCCCCATATGCTCCATCTGCCTCACTAAAACCAGTGAGCATGCACAATCCACACATGAAACACCCCTAAATCACCTGGCCCTGGGGCCACAGGGACTGGCACACATGGGCTCCACAGAACTGTAACAATTGGAAACACCCCTATGGGCAGACTACCACCCTCAGACCATTGCACAAACAGCAGACTGAAACATCCCCCCCACTTCCCGATTTCCTATTAAAAAACACTTATTTACTTATCCTGCAGCTTCAGCCTGAGGGACAGGCTTCAGGTCTCCCACACACGCATGAGACGATGGAGGTGCTCCCATAGAAGTAAGCACGGAGACCCCATCCTTGCACATGCCTTTGGGCTCGATACAGCTCAGGCGAATCTCCCAGGGAGATCCTCATACATTCATCTGCAGCCCTCGTTTTTGCCACTGTCACCTGTGGGACACCTCCAGATCTCCTGTTCTTAAGGTCAGCAGGGTTTACAATTACGGCCACACAGGATTATCTATATTTGCATACTTTCAAAATTGCTGCTTGCAGGTCTGGCTACCAATCAGCCTAAAATTGGTACTAAATGAGATTCCTCCCCTTGGATCACTGATGGGTCTTGGCACACCCTCAACAATGGGAATTATTAAGAATAAATGAGGTTGTTCAGACAATCACAAAGTTAGAGAGACCACTAAGAGCAAGGGCAAGGCTGAATGAATCTTCTACACAAGACTACTCCTTTAAGACTGAGAGAGATAGCGTTCTCATCTAACTTGTAGAAACAAGCACAGAGAGTCAAACAAAATGAGAAAACAAGAAAATATGTTCCAAACGAAAGACTAAAACAAAATCTAAAAAAAAAAATAATACCATAATGATAAGTAATCTACATGATAAAGAATTCAAAATGATGGTCATAAACCCCTTCACCAAACTTGGGAGAAAAATGGATGAACAAAGTGAGAAGTTCAATCGAGATAGAAGGTACAAAAGAGTACCAAACAGAAGTCATGGAGCTGAAGAATACGATAACTGAACTAAAATACCTACTAATGGGATTCAACAGCAGACTGTGTGAAACAGAAGAATGGATCAGTGGTCTGGAAAACAAAGCAACAAAACCTGCACAAACAGCAGCAAAAAGAAAAGAGATTTTTAAAATGTGCAGATGGTCAAAGGGGCTTATGGGGCAACATCAAGTGGAATAAAAATTGTATTGTAGGGGTCCCAGAAGGAAAAGAAATAAGGGATGAAAACTTCCCTAACCTGGAGAAGAAAACAGACATCCAGATCCAGGAAGCCCTGAGAGTTCCAAATAAGATGAACCCAAAGAGATCTGCACCAAGACACATTATTATTAACATGGGAAAGGTTCAAGATAAAGAGAGCATCCTGAAAGCAACAAGAGAAAAACAACTTCTTACATACAAGGGAAACCATGTGAGGCTATTAGGAAGTTTTTCAGTACATGAATCATCCCTTTGCCTGGTGTCACACTACACACAGTATAATAAGGTATTTTGAGAGAGAGAGAGAGAGAGAGAGAGAGACCATATTTACTAATTTTTATTAAAGTATATTGTTACAGTTGTTCTATTTTACTATTAGTTTTTGCTGCTAATCTCTCACTGTTACTAATTTATAAATTAAACTTTATCATAGTTACGTACGTACCGGCAAAACCCAAGTACACATCGGGTATGGTACTACCTACATTTTCAGGCATCCACTGGGAGTATTCCTCGTAAATAAGGTAGAGTACTGTACAGGGTCTGGCATGAATAATGCCCCCTGTTTATGAGCTGGTAATCTATCCCAAATCTTTTATTACAAAATCATAAGCATGTAATTCTGTAACATAAGAATATCACACTCAAGCACAATTTATGACATTTTAGGGCATTATTTCTGTTGGACGCTGTATTTTTGAAACTTAAAATAGTGAGGATGCATTAGCCAAGAATTGAATAGTTACAGAAGGATCCAAATTGGTGACATAGCCTGGAGAAAGTTCAGAAGTAAGAGAGAACATTAAAAAAAAACTGAAGGCTCTCGAGTATTGCTGAAAATTTACTGAAGGAGGAGATGGTAACTAAGGGTAGAGGCACCAATACGGATGGCAGAGTAGGCAGGCACAAAGTGCTTGAGGGCTCTTCCCCCCACGTTCAAAAGGAACTAGCAAAGAGCTCTGAGCAGAGGAGTGAAATTCTGGTTGCAATGCAGAGAATGAATAAGAGAGACATGATACTGGAGCAAGGGCGAATGTGAACGGGGCTGCTGCACCTGAACACAAATGTAGAGAGCATGACAATGGACATCGAGCCAGGTGCACAACTACGAATATATCTGGTATGACTACAACAGGTCCCGGGGATTGCCACATGCTGAGTTTAAGGGAGGGGAGGAGAGTGAAGAATGACTCTCAGTTCTTGTTTGGTCAGTTGGGGTTAAAGTGATGCCATGTATTAAATCGAGAACACTGAGAATATAATTGGTTTGAGAGGAAACATGACGAGTTTGATTTACTCTTTATGTTGTCTCTGTAGGCAATTTTATATTTAGCTCTAGAGTGCAGAAGAAAAAAGTTGGATATTTATTTGGTAATAGCATGTAGCTGATAATTTAGCCTTTGAGAGAAAGTAGGATCTTATGAAAGATTGTGAATGATCTGTATCTCTTTTGTGCTTGGTACAAATGCTACTGCAATCTCTCTACAGAGCAATTAGCACACTCAATTATTATTCTCTCCTCTCCTGTCACTTACGTATGATATCAGCTCCAATGACAGGGCTAATGTCTTATTCATTTCTGTGCCACCATAATTTTAGTACTATGGAACACATTAGATTTTCAAGGAAAGGTAAATATCAATAGGTAGGTGAATAAATGACTCATTGAATGAATGAATGAATGAATGAAAATAAGTTCAATTGGAACTCTGAAGCCTCTTTGAATTCCAAGTTTTATCCACTTACAGGATCTCAGTTACCAGGAATCTCTTCCCAATCTCCATCCATGGAATCCATGATACAACAGAGTTCCTGGCAGAACATAGAACTATGGCTTCCAAATCTAGCTGCATAGGAGTCACCTATTTAATATACATATTCCTGGCTATCTCCTCAGTCCTACTGAATCAAAATCTGTGAGGCTTAAATTTAACAACTCACCCAGGTGATTCTTCAGCAGTGAACCTAAAATTGGTCCCTCTATGGGAATGGCCAACATGAGAGAGCGATCATTCTAGTTCCCAGGATTAGAAAAGACTTCCTGATTAACCCCAGTATGTCAAAGGAAGAATATAAGCAGTTACTTCAAGAGGCTGATCCTTTCCCAGAATTATTCTATCCCAAATAGGAATTTTCCCCACCCCACAGACCCAAGTCCTGCCATTTTTATAAGCAGAATCTTCAAACCTCCCAAGTTCATAATGATTAGACTTTGCATTTGAAATAAAAAAAAAGTTAAGGCAAAGATTTGGAGGAAAAAAATGGGTCACACATTTTCACCAGATGGCTTTGCTTAGGAAAAAGAAATTAAAGAATTGTAACAGTGTCCAACCTGGAAAAGAAAATACAGTAAATTTCACCAGTAAGCCAAGTGCTCAATACAACTCTGATTTTGTGCTTTTTTTAGTCTTACACAGAAGTCTCTATTTTAAAACATTTTAAGCAACCTGTTTGGTAGGAAAATACCTATATTTCTTCATAGGAAATGGAAGAAATTTTATACTTTTATTTCAACCTAGCTTTTACACTTTAATTTCCACCATTTTGCAATTTGCACGTATGCTCTAGTCAAAAATATCTCTTTTACAATCCCTTAAACATATTGTCTTTGTCTCACTTCCAAGGTGTGCCTTCTGCCTGATAGGTGCTTGACATTTTCCCCACTTGGAAAACTTCTACTAACAATCAAAGCCCAATTCAGAGACCTCCTCATTATTGACGCTCTCCCCAATATTCCCAAGCTGGGTTGTTTGCTCTGTTTTGCAAAGTTACATTTCTTTGATTATTTAGTAGCAATGCCTTTTTTATTGCAATGAGTTGTTTATGTATCTCTCACACTATAATTTGAATTCCTCTGGGCTTTCCTTTTATCTCTAGCCCATAAACACCGTGCTTGCCATAGAGTAGGTGCTCAACAAATGCTGGCTAAGTGAATAAAGAGAGCTTCCAGCACCAATATTTTGTGAATCTTTTACTTAAAATGACTTCAGATTACTCTTTCTTTCCTAACGTTATTTCTAGCATTATAAAGGGTGTACTCAAAACACAGTCAGTGACCTACAACGTTAGTGTTTTCACTGAATCTAATGCACACAGTTGCTCTCCTTACAATTTTATGTGATATACAACCGATGAACATGTTCTAAAAAAGAAAAACCAACCACTCACTTACTAAAAAATTTCCATTCCTTATTCTACCAGGTTCAATCTTTCCTATCTGATTTTCAAATACCCACTATCCTATTTAATCTCTTCAAAACAGCCTTTCCCACTTTGGGCCTTCATCTTCATCCATACCATTATCTGCACTCACCCGTAGAAACGAGGCATATTCCTATGTCCTGTGCTAGTTTCCTCACTAGAGGTCAAAGAGGAAGGCCATCATGATAAAATACTAAATGAAGAGAAAGACGGCAGGACTTGGTTCCACAGGGCTGGGAAAACTACCGTGCACTTGGGACAAAATAATTCTGGGCAGTGAAAAGACTTCACTTCGTTTACTGCAAACGTAAGTTCCTGTCTTGTCTTCAAATCCACATCTTGTCTTTACCTGAGCTCAGGGGGAAAACACGTATGTGCAGTGCAGAGCGGGGCTCCTCCCTGAGGTGCGCCCAGTCAGGGCAGCACCTGGGGGTGGGGTTAAGTTTGGGTCAGTGTTCGCTGACTGGTGATTCCACAGGTCTGGTTGAGCCTCCCTACCAGAAGTCCAGATTTTTTAACAAGTTTCTCAAAGCTTCCATCCCAAAGAAGAAACTAAAGAAAACCAGATGACAAGCATTTCAAATGGTAAAATGTTCTAGTTGTCAAGTTTAAACAGGGATATCCTGTGCAATGGAGAGGCTGGCTGGTGCCAAGGGCACATTTCGTTCTTTGGTGTCGGGACGAAGCCTGCCCTGCCAGAGGGCTGACGGGCGGGGAGCGCTCCAGGTTGCACAGGCACAGAACCCGTCCGCTTTGCACGGCGTTCCTGCCTTACACAGAGGAAGAACGCTGTTCACAATGGAATTACGGTTGACCACCCGGAGAGGCGGTCTTCCATTTTCCGGGTGCTCGCGTTGGACTTGGGCATCGCCAATACCCTCTCTACACAGATCATGCACTGACATGAGCAAACGACCACCTAACACAGCCAGAGAGATGAAGGCCATTGGCCCAGCTGACCACAGGGGATACCTTTAAGTTCAAAACCTAAACCGCTCACCGTGATTGTGATCAAGGAGCTTTATGGCACATAAGGGATTCAGAAAGCATATTAATCCACCTCCAGCAACTCTGCTGGTTTAAAAGGATGATTAAGCTCCTCTCCCACTTGATTCAACCTGGCACTTGGATTATACCACTCTAAACGCTAGCAGACGATGCTTATGGCTTCCATTAGGTAGCATTTAGTATCCACGAAAACTTTCTGCAAGAAGTAATTACTTTTGAGGCCATAAACATTTCAGATGGAAAAGAGAAAAATAAAGGTACAAGTGAAGGGACCAGGGAAAAACTAAGAAAGTACCCCAAATACATAAACATGTTGATTCAAAAAAGGAAGTTTAAAGGTGATTTAAATGATACTAGATAAGCATTTGTTCTGTAAAGCACTCTGGTGTGTGTGTGTGTGTGTGTGTGTGTGTGTGTGTGTTGCACTTATTTATTACCTAAAGTGTATTAAAAGCCTCTTGGAAGAAAGTTATTCATTCCATTTTGCTGGGCACCTAGCTGGGTAAACAGCACCAGAAAGGTGAGGGCGTAGGGTAGAGCGGACCCTGCAGGGATTCTGGAACAATCTCTTGAGTATGGTTTTTTAGGGTTGGTTTCCTTCTGCAATGCAGTGCTCCTAAATCTTAATGGAGGTAGGACACTGCAGGCACAGCAGGTACTCAAGAGTGTAGATCCTTAAAAAGTAGGTATTCGGTGCTACTTCTCAAACATGTTCTGTTGGGAGAACAAATGCATTTTATTGGCGACGAGGTTTTCCTGTGAATTCTACACCACGAAAGAATCTACCAGGGCTGTCCGGAAAGTATGCAGCCACATACTAGGAAAAATGGAGGCATTTAGGGCTGGACTTATTCTGGACAGCCCTCGCATGTTGTGAACATTTATTTGTTTGCCTCCCTGTCTTGCTTTACTGGCATATTTGGGCAGTTTTATCCCAGGCAGTTACCGCCATGTGATTGCATTTCAGACTTTCCTAAATGCATGTTTCCTGCTCTCCCTCTGCACCCCCTGCACCACATGCTACTTAAAACGTTGTGATCCTCTGTTACAATGCCAAGAACCCCAGACAAAGGAGCAGCAGCAAAACGACGGTGCTTGCCAGCTCTAGTAGGAATATATCGGAGGCTAAATTGTAAGTGATGATGCCAGGCTTGGGACCCAGCTGTCTGACAGCAGAAATGAGAAGCCAGCTATGACACACTGCTGCTTTGCATAGCAGGTCAGGGCCAAGAGTGGCAAGGAGGCCGCTGGACAGAGGGGGCCAGTCCACCAGGGGCAGCGTCTAATGATTTAATAATTAGTAAAAGAATGACCCTGGTGTTGTTACAGAACAGGGTACAAGGCAGGGTTCAAAGAAAGTCCCCCAGTGACACAGCAACTGTGGAGTCCCTGAGTCCCGGGAGCCTGGAAAGTCCCCAGGCAGGGGCCATGGGCCAGCAGCACCCTGACACGACAAGCAGGTCCAGTCGCAATGAACTTTTATTTCACGGACTGAAGTTTTCCCCAAACGAAGGGTGAGCTCTGTCCTCCAGAAGCACCTCTGTGAGACAGTCAAGGAGCCAAGAATGGGGGCGCCCATTCTGTGGGCAGGGACCAGGTCTGCAGGGAGAAGCCACAGTCTGCAAAAGAAGTGGCCAGTAGCTACTTGACAAAACTGTTTCCGAAGTAGAGTTTTAAACGGACTTCAGATGAGTTGACCGCTAGCATAGACAAAGGTAACAAAGATTACTCACTCCAAGAAAATCCGGGCAAGCTCCTGAAAACCAGGAGGTCACACGGACCCAAACGCTACTTCTTCCTCCACTGGCCACCATGCAGTCATTTCTGACACCAAAAAGGTAAGTGTATTAGGGAACCACCGTGGAAGAAAAACTTAACGTCTTATGAATAAATCCGTTGCAGCCGAGTCTCTGATTGCAAAGGCCTGTATGAATTTCCCAAAGTTCGGACGGAATCCCACCTCTAGAAAATGCTCCCTGAAACCGTGCATCGAAGACCTCCTGCCTTGTATTCCTTATTAGAAACACAGCATATACTATTAGAAGACCAAGAAAAATGCTGCTCATGACTAAGAAATTATTTTTGTAGTCGTGGAATTGGGCCGAACACAATTTTATTGTATTGCTACAGAGAGAGGAGGTTTTAGTTTCCCGCAAAGTCTCATCAACGTTAACTCTGGGGAGGAGCACTTGTAATCATCTTGTCGCTCAGTGGTGACAGAATTGCACTGTTTCACCTGTCTGTATTGCAGAAATGGGGGCACGCTTTGGGCAGATAATTCATGCTGTGGTAGGAATAAAGGATCCTCATAACACTGTGCTTTAACCAGCTCAGCTAATGGGCTTCAGACATTCTAAACAGGGGCAATTAAAAAATAACTTTAAGCTTCATACATCTCTTCCAGTAGCATGAAAAGCTAAGACTTATGTTTACCTAGATTTTATGGTTGGGGCAGATGCAGATTAAATTAATCTCTGTCAAAGCCGAAATCAACCTCTTATAGGGAATACATGCTAATTAAGAAAGCAGAGTAAGCATATTAGATGAAGTGTGCTTCTTGCTTTCCTGAGCACCTGGACTGCACAGGCTCCAACCACAGTTTCCGGAATGACTCTCAGTGCTCCCCAAGAATGCCAACGCGGAGCCCCGTTAGTGTGGAGAGGGCCCAGGAGGAGGGTGGGCAGGCAAAAGCAACCAGGGGCTGTGAGCTCTGTTTCGTGGGCTTCACAAAGCAGTATCTTCTCAGCCTCAGTCCCTCCCTTGCCTCACGTTGTTGAGTATGTGGAAGTCTGACAAGACTCCAATCAGAGAAAGCTGAAAATTCCGGGGAACAGGTAACACTACCCCAACACGAAAGGCGTCCGGAGGTACCGGAAAACAGCCAACTCCTGGGAAAACCGCGCTTCCAAAGTGCGCCCACGCTCTCGCGGACCAGGCTGCAAGACGTTCTAGTTGTTATTCCCTGACATTACCGTAGACAAAAAGTCTCCGCCGTGTGCTGAAAGTCTCTGACGCTTGTTTACCTTTCCTCTTTGTACCTTCCTGGACCCAGGCTCCTGCCCACAGTAGCAGTAAGGGACACCCAGAGCTCACGAGGCCAGCCCTGCCCTGGAGCAGAGACTACAGAAAGGACGAGCCACTAATGGTTCCTACACATTCATAAAGTGGGTCAGCATCAGACTAAAGAATAAGCCGCCCGAGAATACGTGGGCAGCAAGTAGTTGCTCCTATTCATGAATTCAAGAAACAGCTTGGAAGTCATCCGTGGCCACTGCTTTTAAGCAACCAATAGGTTGGTACCTATTAGGTGACTGCACTAGGTGAGTTTGCATTGTGTGTATTTGGCGTTAGCGTTTATTTAACACAAGACTTCACAGATTTTAAACACTGTTGCGGAGTAGCGTTCGGCGTCTGTCTCTCAATGAAATGCCCCCTAAGCTCAGTTATCAGTGTTTGTATGTTGTGTAAACACTGAAATGACTGTGGAATATCTGGAGGACTTGATAGGAAACTCCAGATGTCAGCAATCTGCTGTGTGAGATTAAAAGCGGCCATGCCCATCCGGGCTGCTGGTGAAGCCACACGCATCCCCACCCATCACAACCCCCAGGACACTGAGTGACATCCAAGGGCTGCTGACCCGGACCTCAGTGCACGGGTCCCCCAGGCATGAAGCGGCCTAAGCCACCTCCTGTTA